>KK120719.1:139637-189849 GCA_000611955.2 Stegodyphus mimosarum | reverse complement strand
ATAGAAGAATGGTTTCCTGTACCTCAAGGAGGTTGGACTTCTACTTTCCACCCAAACTGTGGGGGTGTAGCGATTTTAGTTAGTTTAGAATTGTGGATTAATATGTAGTTAATTGCAGTTTATTTGTTAATTAATTATTGAGTGGGTAAAATTATATGCATTAATTTGTTCTTATTCTAAAATTTTCTTCACTAGTTGTGCCTCTTACGTTAATGAATCAATTATTTTTATGCGAGTTAACCAAGGTTCTCATTCTTACAGTTACGCGTTCCATAGTACTAGCTTTCGGGAAAATGAGACAATGGGAAATCGGTTGCTTTCTGCGTAATATTTGAAATTTAAAAATACTTCCTTTTTATTTACATGGATGAAATTTATACTTCTTAGAGAGAAAAAATTTAGCTTTCTTATGAATCTACTTTCATGACTGTACGTCGCCCCGTTGGAGAATTATGCCCATTTAATTGTTAAAATTGTTGAATTTCGGGTGTAAAGTTTTATTCTGCTAAAAGGGTGTTTTTTCGAGCACTTTTCGTCCAATGTCGTGTTCAGCGTCCGGTCGGTTGTAGGGTTGTTTCCCTCACCCCTCTTCCGTTGGCGAAGGAGGTGGCGAGGGTGGAATTTTGTTTTTGGTGTGTAAAGGGAAAAACTAGGTTTTCGCGGCACTGTTTTGTGTTTGGCGAGATTTGCATACTTTCTCAACAAATTTGGTGAATTTCGCAAATTCTGGACTCTGGACGATTAAAAACTGAGCGCAAGGCTTTTCTCGCCCTTTTTTTTGCCTCGGATTGCAGCTGTAAGAAAGACTCGCAATTTCCTTCCTCTGGAAGAGCCGCCATGATTACCCAGGGCGACGGTTAAAAGATTTGAAGTCCAAGGCCCTTATCCTGAATGCCGCCTTCGGCTTGAAGCTCACTCCAATAAACGGATGATGTCTAGGGAGTTCTGATGTTCGTCGAGACATATATGCATTTTTCGTCTTCCCACTAGGATGGGTCTCGTTCCTTGAATTTTTCAAGTTTCCACCTTCTTCCCATCGGACTAGGAATCCAGTTTTCTCCCTTCGAAAACATCAATGCTTTTTTTCCATCTTCCTACTAGGATGGGCGTTCAGGTCACCTGTTAACATCTATCACCGTGCTGGCAAGAATCATGTCCAGTGGAGTGCCTTGTACTTCAACTTCAAACGACTGGTTGTCTGGGGAAAATTCCAGGAGATAAGTCCCTCTGTTTTGTCCATAGCTGTAGCGGTTTGTAAAAGTAAATCAAGATTTAAAATTTCAATGACAACCGACAACTTTGGTTACAATGGGTAACACTTAATTAAGCTTCAAAAGTTTTTCCTACGAGTGAGTTCAACTTTTTGTTTGTTCTGTTCCTCTTTTCACCTGAAATTTTAGTACAGCATTCAACCTTAATTCTGTGAACATGTATTCAAAATAATAAGGATAATTAAATTCACACAAATATTGGAAGGGATTTGATTAATTGATGGAAAATTTTCTAGTTATGATTTATTAAAGTAAGGAGTAATAATATGTATATTTAATTTCTAATTAAATTCTATTTAACTTGTTTGTCAAAAGTTTTTCTGTTGGATCTTAAATCCAGGTTGTTTAGTTAAGCAATTGCTGTGCATTTACTCTATTTAAAACCTTTTAACTTTAACTTGGGATGTAATTAAAATTTATATATAATGAATTAAGACAGAGATCTTAAATTAGTTAACTTATCTACATTTTACTTTTTTACTTTATAAGTTGCTAATACTTTTGGTTGAAATTAACTTTAACTGTTGCAAAGATAAGGAACAAATAAAAATTTAAATTCTACTTTACCTTTAATTGAGTAATTGAATGAAGGAATAAAAGTACTCATTTTTTCTCCAACGGGACTACATGAATATGAAATACTTTCTAACTGCCTAAGGGATTACTTAATTGATGTATGTAATTTTCTTTACCTGTGTAAATTAAGAAATTTCTTTTGAACGAAGTAATCTTTATCAATATTAGTAAACACTTAAGATACCATGCTCGGTGATTCATTAAAATTTCCTTTTTGTATTTTTATGCTGGCCAGCAGAATTTGATAAACTGCATATAAAAATTTAATATTTTTACGGTGAAATATTGTTTTAGATGTCACCTCGGTACAATACAGAAAATATAAATATATAAATAGTTCTAAATGCATTATTTTTATATAGTTGTCATCCCGGTACTATAGTGGAAAATTAAGTTGTAAGATTGCATGCCCTTTTTATAGTGCTGTAATAAATATCCTTGGCTATATATATATTTGATTCAGAGTATTTTTCTTATGATGTATTGTGTAATGTTCTTCACACCAGTACTCCTACTTGGTCTTAGGGGTTCTTCGAGTTAGTTCTTTTGGTTAAACTTAACACAACGCAATAAACAGATTTGGTCTTTTGAGATTATTGTAGGCAAATTATTTAATTTCAGGTTATAATTGTAACAGTTAGTAATTTTGTAGTATTTAACGTCTGGTACCTTAAGGGCCAGAACAATCGCGCAGAATCTCTATTAATTCCACCTGTAAAAGAGCTGGCACATTCTCGACGTCATTTGAGAATTTTCTTTAAGCGACTGTCTCAAATGTCCTGTTTAACATCCCAGGTTGTACATAAGCTCCTATATTTGATAAAATTCCAGTTCTTGTTAATATATCATAAATTTATGTTTTTCCTTTTTTTTCTGAAAATGAACGAAGGGCCGCAGAAAAGTTAGCCAACGGCCCTGAGTTTGACATGCATGGTGTATTGTTTCAGGTATTAGTGTAATTGCGATTTTAACTGCACCTATCTATTGCACTTGCTATTGTAAAACTCATAATGCACGCTTGCCAATCTCCAACGCTCAGAAATCGGGAGAATTTTTTTTGGAAATCGGGAGATTTATTTTCAACGACCAAAAGAATTTTAAATGACAAAAATATATTTTTTAATAATGAATTAACTTTAAATCGTCACTAATTAAAATCTGAAAGTTAAGTTACTAATTCTCAAATGCAAACAGTGCATTCTGCATTAATAACTTTTTGGTCTTAAAAAATTAACTTTTCGTTTTTATCAATACAACTCATGTTGTCCTTGTTTTTGTGTACGAATATGTTTGAGAACACTGGCCCTTGCAGCGCGCGAAATCGAAAAATCGCAATGACCAAGATAAACACCGCAAATTCATTACATGTCCTTGAGGAAATACACTCACGTTTGTGAAAATTGCAACACCATGAAGGACTTACGCGAGTGAGCTGAAATTTTCAGGAAATGCAAAGTAGCGCATGATATGCAAATGATTGGAATTGCAAATCCGTAGCGCATGCGTATGCTGAGCAGCGCCCTCTGAACGGCTGATGGATCCGAATAAATAGACGGCTGTAGCGAGGCGTGTATGGTTATCGGTGGTTATCTGCTAGTGGTAAACGTTAACTCAATCTGTACTTATGCCTCGTCGACGAAAGAGAGCGAGATTTGAACAACTTACAGAGTTTGAACGAGGGAGAATCATCGGCCTTCGTGAAGCTGGATTGTCGTATCGTGCAGTAGCCTCTCGTGTGCAGCGTAACAGCAGCACAGTGATGCGCGTTTGGAAGCAGTGGACGGACGAGTGTCGGACAACTCGGAAATCCGGGAGTGGACCCCGAAATGTGACGTCAGCTCGCGATGATAGACACCTGGTCCGCATGGCGCGGACGGACCGTACAGCTTCCTCTAGACAATTGGCAGCACTGTGGTCAATAGCTACAGGTGTTTCATTGTGTGCTTCATCAATTCGTAGACGTCTGCTGCAGTGTGGACTGCGCGCACGGACTCCTTTATACAGGATCCCCCTAACGCACGACCATCGCCGCCTGCGGCTACAATGGGCCAATCAGCATAGAGACTGGCGTGCTGATTGGCAGCATGTCGTGTTTTCTGACGAATCCCGCTTTAATTTGTGGTACCATGATGGCCGCATTCGTGTCAGACGCTATGCCGGTGAACGCCACCTTCCGGAGTGCATTATCGAACGCCACAGTGGACGAACACCCGGAGTTATGGTCTGGGGCGCCATAGCATATCATAGACGATCTCAATTGCTACGAATTGTGGGCAATCTGAACAGCAACCGGTATATCCGTGAAGTTCTACAGCCCGAAGCTGTTCCCTTCCTTCAAAGCTTGCCAGGCGCTGTATTTCAACAGGACAATGCCCGCCCTCATACTGCTCGGATTGTTAAATCCTTCTTTGCAGCGCAGCAGGTACAGCTTCTTCCTTGGCCTGCGTGTTCCCTGGATATGTCGCCAATTGAACATGTGTGGGATGTCATTGGTCGGCGTCTTGCTCGTGATCCTCGTCCTGTTGCGTCTGCAGACGAACTTTGGGTACGCGTACAAACGATATGGAATGCTCTTCCTCAGTCAGACATTCAAACTTTGTTTGACTCCATGCCACGTCGTGTAGCAGCACTTATTGCGGCGCGTGGTGGCCACACAAAATACTGATTCTGATCTCTTGTTCTTGTTTGTTTGCTTTGAACATTTAATCATTTATTTGTACCACTACCACTCAACTGTGTATTAAATTGCATTCAATTATGACGATTCCTTCTTGGTGTTGCAATTTTCACAAACGTGAGTGTATTAAAAGGAAAGTCATTTGCGTACGATTTTTGAAAGACACCTGAGTATTTTATCTTTTTCGCGGACAGAACTAATACGAAATACTGTAATTTCTTAAACTATTTCTCGAAAGCACATACGTTCATATAGGTTAGCGACAAGATGAACGAAATAACAACCTCGATCTTGCTTTGTGCTCATTGGCTAGTATGTGCCAGATGTCACTCGATGCTCATTGAAGAAATGGAACATGCCAACAATGAAACTGCATGAAGTTTTCGGACACGTGCTCTCACTCACAAAGCAGAAGCGCGCCATAATTTCTCACTGGTGAAATTACTTTGGTTTTCTATGCAGTCTAGAGAAAAACGAGGTGCTTTCAGGCATCCCATATCACTTTTTCGGGGATGCAAATAACGAAGTATTAAGCCAAACTACATAAAAGTCGTGAGAAATTTTAAGAATAAGAGAAAGTCGGGAGAAATATATTACAAATCGGGTTGGCGGGAGAACGGTCGAAAACCGGGAGTCTCCCGCCTAAATCGGGAGAGTTGGCAACTCTGATAATGTATATGCTTGCATAATCTTTTCGCATTTCTGTACTATACATACTTACTAAATCCTTTGATAATATTTTAATGCACAATTCATGAATCCCATGTAAGCCTGCTCTTGTACAATGCTTCGATACATGGTTAAGCTTTGAAATGCCCGGAAGTTTGAACATATAAACTCAATACAGAAACTTGTTTACTATCTCAACTATAAGGGTAAATTAAAAACATATCTTTGAGAAAATGTTAAAATATTTAGAGAGGAAAGTATTAATGCTTGCTAATATCATGACTTCCCATGCCGCCACTAGACAAAAATTTCGTAAGAGTAGACCTGAGTTAATTGATTAAGGCTAAGTTACTAGAGAGATTAGCCTTTAAATAGGGCTATCCGCCTATGGAAGGAATATGGAGGAGTTCTTAAGGGAAACAGGCCAGTATCCACGTTTCAGGGAACAAGCTAGTATCCATCGCGAAACCCAACCATGCAGCAAGCCGGTTCTCTAGTATTCGAACTCCGATCGAACAACTAGTGTTCAATGACGTTACCACTCAGCCGCTCATAACAGAAACGTATAGCACTCTAAACAATATTTGGAATTAATCATCGCTTCCGTTAATTTTACTTCCTTTTTTTACTGTATAGTAACGAAGGACTTATTTTTTTCATATCAGATAATGCTTAATAGCTGATATCTGCGTTCATCTTGTAGGGATTTATATTTATTTTAAATAACCAATTTAGTTCATCACTAAAACCGCGAAACTTTCGATAAGTGATTACTTCAGTTAACTAAAACATTTTATTTTTACGTAGCAAACACTATTTCTCAGAATTTACGTTAAATATTTTATATAAATCAAAGGGAATTTCTAAATTTCTGGAAAATTGTACTATTTTAAATTTTATTTCCTTAAGTATAATAACCTGTCTTTTAAAGAAAATGAAACATATTTTTTGGTGGAAAGCAGAGTATATTACTTAAATAAATTGAGACATAATTTTAGAAAAAAATTAAATAATTGACCAGTTACTTCGTAGTTTACAGATTTTTAATAATCCAATTTTTTGTATGCCTTTTGTACAAAATATAGTAACATGTTTTGCACATTTACCACTAATGGGTGCTTTGCATTTTGAACAAATACCTTGAATTTTATTTTCACATTTTGAACAGTGGCATCGGACTCGTTTACGCTTAACTTGTAGTTGTCCGTCGTTTCCCAGCCTTCCTTTCGTCTATCAATAATTTCCACAGTTGGATGAAGATTACACAGCAACAAAACGTTTTTATCTTATTTTTCTTGATAAACAGTTAAATTTATGTTATTGCGTGTTAGTAACGTAGGCACATGCAATGAGGATTTTGACGTTTTTACAGAGACTGGTATTTCTCTTCGTATGGGTCCTATGGATTCTTATGGGTCAAACTGACCGTTTCGCGGTCCTAGGTATATCTGTTAATAATCAGAAATTTATTTATGTTAAGCATTTTCGAATTTGGTAAATTATTGTTTACCTTAAGTTATTAAAAGTCACAAAAGGATTTTTTTTTCAATTAACACTTTTCGCGTGGTGACAAATTAAATATCGGTTTGGGTCAAATTGACCCGCTCCGCGGTTCTAGTGTTAAGTTATATTTTCTTTCTTATAAGCCTTCCTTCCTCTTATTGTCAATGACAGAATATATAAATTTCATAGCGCGCGTGAAGTAAAGCAAAATCTACTTTGAGGAGAAAAGTTTTTACTGATTCTAGAAGCATAGTTACAGAGTTTGGGCAAGCACTGTACTTTTGTAGCGTGAGCTTCTGTTTCTGCATTTATTGCTAGTTGAAATGGCGTAACAGCTATTACTTTGCTGCCACTAGATTTTCGAAGCTCGTATAGGTATAGGTAACACGATTAACTGAAGCATGTAGAGTAATTCTACTGCTTGTTAATATCTTCGAATTTTTAGTTCAGTTCTTATTATTTGGATTACCGCCCGAGTGAGCCGTAGTATATTAGCGTCAAATTGAGGCATTGCGAAGTTTAAAGAGTTAATAAAGGGTTAGTTTTCCCCTTTTCCTGTGCGGTTTCTACACGTACTTCAGCTGTCATATCGGAAGATAAACATGTAGATCTTACAATCTTCTTTTATATAACTCTGCCATCAAATATTCTGCATAAAATATTTTGGTTTATTGAACAAAAGGAAGCTTAACACATTCTCACAAAATTTAAAAAATGTTTTTAAAAACGAAGCATCAACTTAAGTTTACATCTTACTTAACTTTAAATTTTAACTTAACTTTAAATTTTAATTTCCTATTTTTTCTGAAATGTTATACCAATCTACTATTACATAATATACATTTTAATGGATTCATTTAAAAATATCGTAGAGGTAGGTAGATCCTAAAGTTTTTCGACTGGTATACTTTTAAAAGAAAGAGAGGGAATGCGAATAGTTTATTTTCAGTTCAATATCCTTGCACCTTGATACACTTTTCACATCAATCAATGAGTAGTTGTATGTCCCTGAAAACCTAATCTAAAGGCTTGTCCTCAGATATCTTATAGTTACTCTTTTCGTTTCGTCATCATCATTAAATATGTTTCCATGCAAGTTATAGTTCAGTTTAGAGAACAGATAAATTATTACTTGGTCTAAACCTGGGCTGTAAAAGGAGTGATCAGACTCCTTAAATCGACATTTCTCTAATGCTTCTTTTGCAAAGACAGCTGATTGTACAGAAGCATTATCATGCAGAAGTTGGATTGGTAAAAGAAAATAACAGTAAAATACCGATTTTACACAGCCCTTTTTTCATGTAAAGGCGTATATTTAAAATGAGTAAAATAACTGTTTTAAATATTTTTTATCTTGCTTCAGTATTCATGATTTTGTTTACTGCTATCCCGTATTTGCTCCTAGGCATGGATAACATTTTCTAAAATCAGTGCCTGTAATGTTCGACCCTTACCAGAATCATCTTCCACGCATCATCATCATCATCACGCGAGAATCATGTTCCACGCCTTCTGTAAAATATGAGGAGAAGAATCAACATACACAGGACTCAAACTGTCCTTTATACCTTTGGGATTAAGAACTTTAGTGGCTTATATTTTAACAATGTTGATAAAGTCAATGCAATGGTATAATAATAGCTGTATAGAAATTGCTGTATTTTGTTGAACTGAACTTATTTTTAAAACTGATATATGAAATAACCAGAAATCTCTCCTCCCTAACTAGTCTCTGAAATGTCTCTGAGATAAGTCCGCTCTGTCTATCCGTTTGGAACAAGTTCATCAACCTCTGTTAATAATTTTCTTCCTCTTTAATTACTAATAAATTGTCTTCATAGTAGGGGTTATTTTAAGTTCCTAATAGTTATTTTTAATTTTGAACACCTTGCCTTTATTCTTTCATTTCCCATCTAAGATTACCTACCAGAATGAGTTTTCAGGATTGTGTTTTATGTAAATAAGGCGGAACCAGTGTTTAAAGGTAAGTCTCGGACATTTCAGCAGAAGAGCTTAAATGTTCTTAGTGCAAAGTGTTCTGCCTTCTGGCCATCTTTGCTTTAATCTTTACGTTTGACCGTATTGTTACGTGCCTGGTAGTATTCACCGGTGATCGTACTAAAGACCAATTCTGTTAGTTATTTCTGTGCAGCTTCAGTTTTAGTTTAGTTAACATTAGATTAGTTTTTTTATTTCTATCCTAAGCCCAAGTGCAGGCTTGCTGTAAGCCCGAAAGGGGCTAAATGTGAATACTGTTGAGTTGAATAAAAGGACATTTTAACCCTTCTTTGGACTTACTTCTGAAGTCTTAATTGCTACACACTTCGTTGATTAGTCGTTACACACTTCTTAAGTATTCTAGCTGCTAAAGACTACCAGTGTACTTCGAATCTGATATCATATTTTAGGGCATTATTTTAGAAAAGTTCTTGAAATACTTTTGGTAAAATGTTTCAGCCCTATGTTTAATTTAATATGGAATTAATTTTTTCTTTAAACGTAACGATACGAATAAATCAATCCTAAATTCCCAGATATTGTAACTAGAGAATAACGAGCATTTTTTTGCGCTTCTAGGCTTTATGTTATAATAAAAATTATCTTTCTTGCTTTGATCTGTAATTGTTTCCAGAAAATGCTCTTTGATAAGAAAGTATCCAAGAAATTCATTGCTCGAGTTCTCTAAGTAGAGATTTGCTTTTGATCTCGTTTCAAGTTTTAACGATTACGTCTCCGGTAAAAGAAGGAACCATTTGAGGATCTTCTGATGTCCTAAATGGCGTATTTAGTTACCAGTAATCTGTAATGACTAACGATGCGTAAATTGTATAACTCACTCTTTTCTGATTAAACTCGCAGGGAGACATTTCATTGGTCCAAATAATACAGCACAGTTCCTAAAGGAAATCGAATTCAGTAAAGTCAATCCAAATAAATATCGGTGATTAGTTGCATAGGATTCAATATTTATACCATGGAATTAATTAATTCAATAAAAGAGAACTTGTAAATGAATGATAAACACTCATTTACGCATTTTCTTAACTTTAAAATCAATATTAAGGTTTTCGTTACGATTCATAATTAAAAAAAATATTAAGGGGTACAAGATAAGTTTCCTTTTATTATGGGTTTTGAAATTCCTAATGACGATAGCGGTAAATTTCCTTACATTGCTAATAAAATCCCTTGCTCTAATTTAAAATTAAAAATAATTATACTGCGATTCGTATCATGCTTCGGATAGTGTTGAATATTTTAAACAAAACTAATGAAAGAATTGCATTTTCTGTTAATTCAGTTTTTTTCTGCTCATGTGTTCAGAATAGATAAGATTAGGTTTCCTGAAATAATAAAGCAAGTTATATTACGGTAGTTACGGAGAAAAGTGATAAATTGTGTAAGTTCAAATCTGAACTAATGAACTGAAGTAATATTTATTAGCCTTAATATTCCTTGCGGATTTCAGTCCTTTTGTATTACTAACTTTTTCGTACAAAAATCGAGAGGGCAATGTTTTGGGAAGAGTTTAATGTCCGAAAGACTCTTTAACGGTAAGAATGTAAGAAGTAAAAAATTATAAGGTATTTTATCTTAAATAATCTGTGGGATTCATTTTATTAATCTAATAGTTAATGTTATTTTAAAGAAATTTTTATTTTATTCTCGTTTTCAACCATGCTTTCTTACCGAAATATTAAAGCGTTAGCGAGCATGTATTAAAATGAGGTAGAAATAGTAGTATTTAAGGAAAGGATTTAGAAGGTGATTTTAGAGCGTGTTATGACTGCTTAAAGACCACGGTGCTATCTTGAATTACTAAGAGGTAGATTTCTGTGGCGTTGAGCGCATCTAGCCGTTAGGCTAGTTTATTCCGGCGTTTAGGAGTCAAAGCCATCTTGCGAGTTAAATTATCCTGTGAGCCGTTAGGCTAAACTTACGACATTAAATTTTAAGTTTATCGTTACCTTTTTGAGCTAAGCCAAAAGTGTGGCTTCTGTAAGCATGAGTCGGTGCCATCTATGAAAATGAGTTAATAAAGGGTTCTTTACACAAAGTTTGAATGAAGTTACATGAAGTTCGAAATGCGCGTCATTAATTGTCTAAGCCAGCTTAAGTACTCTGACTTACGTGTATTCTCAGACTACGTTATCCACATTTAAAATTTAACTTTCTGTTAAGTTAATTTAAATACCGAGAAATCCCGGAAGTTCGCCTATCGCACAAGCTGCACTTTTCTGCTCAAATAAGGCTTAAATAAAAATGTTATTTTGATCTTCTGTAGGATTTGTGATTGGTTTCAGACGAAATAATAAATCTCTATCAGACTAGTAAGATCTGCAAGACTTTGACAAATGCTTCTAGATACAGCAGAACCTTACAAAGTAGTCCGAAACTACAATCACAGAGAAATATTGTAGTGTTATTTGATTTAATGTTAAAAGAAACCTACATTCCAATAAGAATACATTGTAATAATAACATTATAATATCTAAAAAGATCACTTTATTTCTACTTTCCTGTAACTTGAACCTCGCCCATTCTCACTGCTGTCCCTGTTACTTCTTAGACCTCAAATAATTCAATGTTGCTCGAATTGCTATCTGTGTCATCTGCTACAGCTTGCAAACCATCACCATTGTCGCCGTCGTCATCGTCTTTCTCACTGCTAAGTCTGTCTTCTCACGTGCAATGATTTTCAGAATCATCGAGAATATTCTATATCTCTGTTTTTAAAATAATTTTTCCTATTTTTTCCTAAATAATATATTTCAATTTGCATACAATTGTATTAGTACAATTGTGTGCAAAACTTCTTGTTACGAATGTTATTGTGGAGTTCTTACCTTCACTGAATATCGATGTTATTCAATTGTGTAATGTTGGTGATGAAGTCACTAGTTAGGATATGTATCTTATGTGAAACGTCTTGCAACATTTTTACTGTGTACAGAATATCTTGCGACGAATGATATTGTGGGCTTCCAGGTTTCATTGGATATTCGCAGAGCTGGTGAAGGCATCCTTTAGATACAGTGATAATATTTATTCGTTTTCCGAAGAGAAATTTTTACATTAATTCAACTTTTACTAAAGCACTTTTTTCAATGGTGTGAAGTCAATTGTAACTTAACAGCAGACAAAATAATTTATATACATAAAATATTAATTTGCATTGTTATTATTTTTACCAATAAAATTCTTTACGTTTTAATCGTTTTTTCACCATAAGATAAAATTCGTCTTTTTACAAACAATCTTGTAATCCTCTTTCTAATACCCGTTATTGTTACTTTCATGATATTCACTTGTAAAGTCCTGCAGAACATTTCTCGATGTTAGGAAAATAAAGAAATCCTCAATGCCGTCAGCGGTATTCAAACTTGGAACCTCCCGAATACGCGTCGAACGTGCTTCCAGTTACTCCAAGAAGACATGAGGAAAGGAAAGAAAAATTACCGTATACACTCCAAACTGAATATTTGAACTCAAAAATTGCATTAAGTACCGTATACACTACACCAGTGATTCTCAACCCCATTTTTTTTGTCGCCGCGCACTTTTAACGACTTCAAAATTTGGCGGCACATACAAAAAAAGATAGTTTAAAAGGTCTTTACTTACCTAACCTACTACCACTGCTTAAAATAACCTAACCTACTACCACTGCTTAAAATAGTTTATGATAATAATTTTGAATGTAAAATAAAATAATATGTACTACAAAAACAGCAGTACGTTTTATTAAGGGATTAATTACAAATTAATAATAAGAATACTTTTAATCAGAAATTTGAGCTTCACGTTTTTTGGTAATTTCATTTATATTTGGTCAAAAAGGGACAAGGCAACTCTCATATCGTCTTCTATATTTAAGAATCTCAACATTTTATTCGTTTTTATGTTAGTTAATATTAAAAATCCGAATTCACACAATTAAGATGTAGAAAATTATAATAATACTTTTAAAGCTTTTTGGCCATCATGGGATAACCGCAGCTAACGTTAATAAAAAATGAATTACTTGCGTCTTCCGAATATTTTAAAATTAAATTTCGATTATTAGAAAACGAAATTAGTTCTTCCTCTTCATTCAGAGCTAACTCAAATAAGAAGTATTCGTTATCACAAATGGATTATGAACCCAATCAAATTTTTTATATTCAAATTTTTGAAATCTCTACATATAATAAAACAAAGAGTCTGTGTGTGTGTGTGTGTATGTGTGTGTGTGTGTCTTTCGTTCGTGTTGCGAGTAAGCTAATAGACCCAAGGCCACGACATTTGGTACATAGGTGTATCTACACAAGAGCCAGTGCACCTCGAAGCGATTTTTTCGAAATTCGAATTAGAATTTTTTTTATTTTATGTTTTGTGACCAAATCGCGTCATTTTGAGACATCTCTACATATAATAAAACAAAGAGTGTGTGTGTGTGTGTGTGTGTGTGTGTGTGTGTGTGTGTGTGTGTGTGTGTGTGCGCGTGCGCGTGCGTGTGTGTGTGTGTGCGCGTGCGTGTGTATGCTAATAGACCCAGGGCCATGAAATTTGGTACATAGGTGTATCTAGACAAGAGTCAGTGCACCTCGAAGCGATTTTTTCGAAATTCGAATTAGAATTTTTTTTATTTTATGTTTTGTGACCAAATCGCGTCATTTTGAGACGTAATGGGCTACAGGAAAGCGATATTTCACTCTATACATTTCATTTTTACATCGTCATGAAGCGTAGACACTTAGCTATTTTACGAACTTAAAATAAATTTCGTATTTCAATAAATCGATTAAATACGAATTTATTTAGGAAGGTGAGCTTAACACCTTTTCAGCGGAATTTTTTTTAAAAAAACTTATTTTAAAACATGTGCTGTTTATTTTCCTTTGATTTTTGGACATGTTGAACTTTAATCCTTTCGACTCCTTTTAAAAAAAGAATTTTGGAAAAATAATAATATTTTGTATTTTTTAAAATTTTTTTAAATGAAGCTTCCGAATACACTTCTCACATCTCAGATATTTTAAAATGTAGTTTTGGCAACAATTTTCCTTTCTTATTGTTGTTGATAGATTTTTGATGAAATTGCATCATTTTGAATAGTTTCATTCTTTTAAAAATTTCGGTTTGGCAACAATTTTTCATCGTATTTCTTATGTTACTGTTTTTAAGAGACTGAAAAGTTTAAGAAATTAAAAAGTTGTTTCTTTTTGCAACGGTAAATTGTTTAATTACTTTATTAGGATAATTAACATTTGTATCAAGGGATATTGCTTATTTCATTGTAATATTATGTTTTAATTATATATAATTTTAATTATAAAAAAGTTTTGCATGATATTTTTTAATCTGTTTAAGTTCTTAATCTGTTTATACCATTTGAGTTCTTAAGATTTTGCAAAGGGAAGTTGGTTAATTTATTTATTAGGATAAGTAATATTTGTATTAAGGGATACTGCATATTTCATTGTCATTTTTTATATATATAATACATTTTTATTGATTTCTTTTTTGATAAAAATGTTCTGCAGAGTAAAATTCTGCGCGAAATGTTTTGTTTTTTGAGTTTCTTTCATGTTATCTTTTGCTTATTTCACTGTTTGTAAGATATTGAAAAGTTTTGCATGATTTTTTTGCATGAGCCAGTGCACCTCGAAGCGAATTTTTTGAAATTCGAATTAGATTTTTATTAGAATTTTTTTTATTTTATGTTTTCTGACGAAATCGTGACATTTTAAGACATAATGGGCTATAGCAAAGCGAGATTTCCCTCTATTGAACAGTTTAGGAAATTGAAAGATTGTTTCTTTTTGCAAAGGTAAATTGTTTAATTAATTTATATATCTATATTTAAAAGGACGAGTCTTTCTGTGTGTGTAGGTGTCTTTCGTTCGTACTGCGCGTAAGATAATAGACCCAGGCCTATGAAATATGGTACACAGGTTGCATCTAGACAAGAGCCAGTGCACAGCGGTTCTTCAAAATTCGAATGAGTTTTTTTTTTAAATGAAATAGTATCAAATTGATGATTTTCTCTCATTATATGAACAACAATGGCACGCAGCCATTGTTGCTGATATCAGCACTATTACCACCCGGAAAAATGAAGGCGATAATTTTGTGAAGTTTTTAAATTTAATGTTTCTCTTGGATACTGGACGTTTGTCTACAGAAGGCAGCAGGCAGTTGGTTAATTTATTTATTAGGATAATTAATACTTGTATTAAGGGATATTGCTTATTTCATTGTATGCTTTTTATGTGTAATGCATTTTTAACTGAATTTTTTTTCCGTTGTTGTTTGTTTCTTTTTCGATATTTTTCTTCTCGATGTTTGGTGTTCTCTTTAGGAATTTTTCCGGTACACTTAAAAGCCAGACGAAGGCTGGCCGCGCAGCGGCTAGTAATGAATAATTCGCTTTTCTAAGGTTGTGAAATAATCGATAGCAATTTTCTGAATAGCTTGTTAAATTCTTTTGGCTAAAACGTTTCCAAATTGCCTTTCTGAGCTTTATTCTTCCATAAAGTTATTTGTTTTTGGAATTCTTCCAGTTTATCTGTTGAGTTTAATATATTTTCTTTCGGCCCTTGCATACTTGAATTTATGTTATTAAAAACAACAAAATATCTGATAAGTAAGCTAGTTTAGCACACCATATTTTATCTTCCAACAAATGAAAAAAATCATAATTTTTATTTTTTTCACAAAAACTTTCATTTCGTGTTTTAATTCCAGCACAAGAGATTAAACATTTCCTCTGGACAACCATCTAACTTCCGCATGCAGTAACAAGGCTTCGTAATTAGCTTCCGTAGCTTGGTATAAATTACTTAACAAGCGACTTTTAATGGTTTTGATTTTGTATAGTAAAACATTTTAACACATTGTTCTAGAGCTATTTTTAATTCTGATGGCAAATATTTTGTAACACGTTCTTCTCGATGCAAAACGCAATGAGTAACTAATATATTCCCGTTCAGTTTTATAACATGTGCTGAAAATCCTTCTAGTCATAGCTGGAGCACTACCTGTGCAAATGCCAACACATAAATTCCAGGAAACTATAATTTCTTCTCAATATGAACTGATTACATCAAAAATATGTTTGCCGGTTATAACATTACGTAACTCACGACAACATAAAAATTTATTAATTATATAATTTTCGTGAATAAACAGATCGAATTCAATTAATTGAGCTATTTCCGTAATATCTGTTGTTTCATCGATTTGTAGAGCAAGACATGAATTTGCAAGAGTTTCTTTCAGCATGTTATTGAAAATTTTGCGATATATCTTTGATTTTGCGATTAAATTATGTCATTCGAAAGTGGTATTTTGCAAATATCAACATCTTCTGATCCACCAATCATTGTTTTTAGAATTTTGCGACAAGTTGGTAATATAATTTCTTCAGCCGAATTGTGAGGTTTTAATTTAACTGCAATTAATTCAGCTATTTCGTAAGAAGCTATTTGAGCTTTTCAGAATTTCGCTAACTCTAGTGTGTACCGCATACTAGGATTAAACACACTGTAATTTGTACTGTGCACATTTCTAAAATTTGGCGGTACACTTTAAGAATTTTGTGGCATACAAAAGTGTGGCCGCACAATGGTTGAGAATCATTCCAGTATTCATTTGCTTGATAGTGGTTTGCTTTTAATACGAAATTTTGCCTAACGGAAGTGAAATGTATTGTATGCATAAATGCATCATGATATTGGACGTTTTTAAACGATAAACAATTAATTTTGTTCTATTTGTTTTCATTCCTGTTTTCGTCTTATCCTATTTTCTTTTCTATTATGCACATATCCAATCTTTTTTCCTTTTTTGAAATTATGACGATATACATATTTATCACGTACACATATTTCAGCACACTATAGGCAAGTATAGCAGTACTTATTGAGGCTGTATAGACATCTTTAGAGTTATTTCGATAAGAATTAATAAAGAAATATTTTGGAATAAAAATATCTGGCAACCGCTTATTATTTGAAATGAGAAATATCATCTGGCATTTTAAAAAAAAGTTTTTTAATGTCTCATGTAACCAAGCTGTAGATTGATTGCTAATATTTATGCGTTTTACGAAGAGAAATGTTTATATTCTGTAATTCAAGAACGTTGTGAAATGCATGGTATTGAAATTTTAAATGCTAATTGAGCAAAATTAATAATCGAAAAACGCAAACCTGTCAATCACTGCTTCTGTTGAAAGATTCCAGGCAAATATCCGAAGCAGGCATGTACTTTATCTAATGATCCGAAAGATAAATCGTTCGTAATAAGACGAAAACACTCTGAAGCAAAAATGAACTGCAAAATCTTTTAATATATAGAGGAATAAATAACAAAAATAATAAATATCAATAACTTAAAAAAGGTATAAAAGCATAATGTTAATCAGCCTTCGCCGAGGTATGTGGCTAAACGCATAGCAATTTGGAGAACCCTATATGAAAACTATTAGTGGATGAATGAACATACGTTGTGACTGTTGATGAAACATGGATTTACATAAGTGATTCCAAAAAAATGGTGCATTTATAGCCTAAAATGAAGAGGAAAATATATACAAACCTGGTTCTGTCAATGCCAAAAAGTTTCAGAAAGGGGTTTAATTGTCGTAAGATTCTCTAACAGTGAGAAATTAAAAGTAAGAAGAGTGGGGAAAAATATTAAAATCAACTCGCCGTACCATTAAGAGAACATTTTATGCCCGATACGTACAGAAGAAATCCATTTCTTTGTCCCAAAGAGTTTCAAAAAGTGTAACTTAATAAAGACAAAACAGAAAGTCATATTCGAAAAGTACCATTCAGTTCCTTGAAATAATAAAGACTTAAACATGTACTGCATGTATACGTTTTCAAGGTATTCATGCGAAATTCGCTGAAGTCTCACCTATGGACGATTTTGCCTTTGGTCTCTTGAAAAGGATGCCCACTGGAACCATTGCAGCAAAAATATTGCGTATCAAAACCTCACGGAGAAAACAAACCAAAGGAAAACCTTCCACATGTATAATAACATCGCGGGAGAAAACAAAGCGCGGACAAGCATCATGCTAGAGAACTTCGTAGCCGAAAATGAAGCGGTTCAAAAGCAACGCAATTTTAAACATCGTCACAAAGAATATCCTAGTAAAAACAAAGTACCTATAAATCATTGCATAACGAAAATATCTTAGACATGTGCTTTTCGAACTTCAGAAGTTCTAAATGTATATTCGGATCAGTATTTGTGAGCGTAAGCAATAATGAGGAATATTTTTACCACTGTATCTCATACTTATCGATTCATTAATAATGTTTTCCAAAAATCAAGAAAAAAGGCTTTCAATAACTAAAAATGAGTAGAAGGTTAATACTAGTTGGAAGTAGTTAATAGTGTTTTTATGTACTTAAATATTAAATGTCAGTATTCAATTAATCTCTTCATTGAAGTTGCAATGGCAATACCGTCTAAAATGTTTAAGAAAGTGAAGACGAGTAATTAAATGAAGTTACCTGTAAAAAAAATTATTGAACTAATTGAAAGAAAACAAGATTTAAATTTTACTAAATAAATATTGACAAAGTGAAAGAAAATACCTGGTTGTAACGAAAGTTTTAAACCAAAAGACATTCTTTAAAGCCTTCGGACTTTGTGGCCACGGGTCCAAAAATAGATTAACTCCATTTCAGACGTCCTGTGCAGAATGGAAGATAGCACCAGCAAGATGGAGCTGCAAGTGTGAGAAAAGGTAGAAATACGAAAGAGCGATATCGGGGCTATATGGTGGGCATGACAAAAGATCCCATTCGAGTCCGTACAGAGTCCAGCCGGTGAATGCAGACACATGTGGTCTTGCATTATCTTCATGGAACACAACCTTTTTGTGCCGGAACTCAGTTCAAAGTTTTTCCTTGATAGCAGCGTCAATACGAATTAGCACCTCGCTGTATACCTTATTGTCGAGTATTTTACCAAGCATGATTTTTTATTAGTCAGTAGCGCTTTGCGACAATACTGTGGGGCTCCCGTGCGTGGACCAACGCCCTTTTCGGTCTGTGTTGTTGAAGTACATAAATTTAAAATTCTCTTAAATGCTATATGTAGAATTAATTTTATGCTTTTAATAATTAAATTTCATTCTTACATATTTAGCAAAATATTATTAATTAATCCAAAAGTATGAAGTATAGAAATGAAAATATTCCCAATTCTTTTTTAGGCTCCCAAATTATTGATGCGAATAGATTTACGGCTTTTAAAACCTGAAAAGCAACTGTCTGCGCCGTTATTATTATGGTGTGACTTGTAGGTGCATTTTTTTGTACCACAATATTCTTTACGACTATATTTTAAATTGCGATGTTCTTGAACTGCTTTTTTTTTCCATGAGGATATTTTATACCACTATGTTTTAGGACAGAGATGTTTTCATCTTTGCCTTCTTTTCTTAGATGGTGCTTTGTAGGACGATGTTATCTTCTTGCGATGTTTACTCCGCGGCGTTTACGGCTGAGATGGTTTCGCCTGTGAACCTTGAAAAGAACTGATGGACTGGGGGAAGTGTTGTAAGAGATTTGGAAACCAATACCCCTGGAAATTTTAAGAAAAGCCCTTCTATCACAGGATTCATGATGCAGATTTATAGTCTAGAAAATGGCTACCGCATCGAACATTTAAAGAGTAGTCTTTACATTTTAAACATTAACTGAACTGCCCGAAGTCGTTTTAAAGATGCTTAAACACTCCCTACAGTATGAACTTCTGTTTTGTTACTTCACACTATGAGGACTTTCTTTTTTCACAATTTACAATTTTAAGTATTTATATTATTTTTATTTTGTATATTTTTCTGTAATAAAGCTAGATCTCTCAGAATTATGGAACAATTGTTGACCTTACTGTTTTATCATTTTTTGTTTGTTTTGAATATAAAATATTACTCTTTTTCCACGTTTTACGTCTGCTTGCAGTATAGACATACGAGGCTACTTGGAAACGCATTCCTCGATCACAAGTTACAGATGCCTAAGGAAGCTTCCTAATCATAAAAACCTCGTAATAAAGTAAATGTTATAGTAATGAAATAAAAGTAAACGTTAATAAGTAAAAATCTTTCAAACAGCTGTGAACATAAAGAGGTACCTTAAAATAAAATGCATTTGCAATACATTATATAGAGACAACAGAATAAGAGAAATAATATGTTGAAAAACTCTTGGCGTCTTAGTAGGTCCCAGTATCTGATATTTATTGTCTAGGAAGAGGAAGAACTTTAGAATACGGTAGTGTGAAATTTACAAAGTGATTTTTCACTGGAAAAGAATTTATGTCATCAAAGATAAATCATTTATTTCCTTAAGGCTTGCATGAAATCAAAAGCGCAAAAATGACACATTCTCAAATATAAATATATCTTTCAGTACTATGTTTTCTGACTGCTTTTCACATAAAGAAAGTTATGAAAAACGATGACAGTAATGAAAATGCTAACAAAATTTCATAACTCTGAGCCAGTTCTAAGCGTAGAAATAAAATAAGATACTAAGTGTGGAAATTTTTACTAAACTTTTACTAATTTACTAAAATTTCCACTGGGAACTTTAGAGCAAATGAAAAACTGAAGGAAGGTTGCTAAATGTTGGATAACTTACAGGTTTTAAGATAGACAGATTTTTGCCACGAAAAGAGTAAACAAGAATGTAACCTGATACAGTATTTGTGTTGTAAAATAATTGGGTTCCTGGAAGCAGGAAACACGAAAAATATACAAAGCCCTCTCTGGAATTCGAAATCCTGACTTCCTGGTTGCTAGACAGAGATGCTTCCAGTTACAGCGCAAAGCCAAAGATTAAAAGAGCGAAAATACTTTGCAGTGATATTAACGAAACGTAAAAGAAAAACTTCCAGAAAGGCTTGTTTAAAATGAAAAAGATTTAGAAATGAGTCTAGCCACGTACGTGTCTTAAACAGAAATGTATCGTGAAGATGTAAAAAAGATACTCTAAACCATAGTCACAGATTCATATATAAATATCAGGTGCTTGCTTTCTTCAACAAGTTCATGAAGTGCTTTGTTTGTAATGAAAATTTAAGCTTTGGATAAAGATTATTTCTCAGCGTTAAATATATGTTCATATCTGTCCTATAACGTTATGTAGACGTAATCGTACATTGCGCAGGTAGTGAATTCAAGGGAAAATTCTGTGAACAATAATTCAGCATCAAAATAAATGCAACCTTTTTTTTTAAAATGAATACAGAATTTTACTGAAGTAAACATATTGTGAGTTAAAACTCAAAATATCTGTCATAGCAGTTTGCCACATCCTACAAACATTCTCTGTAATACTTCTAAATGAATTTTAGAAAGAATAATTGCGAAATGCTCATTGTTTCCTTGTGATTTCAGCTTGCATATGTCAAATATGAAAGTATTGTTACGAGCGAATTGTTCATTTCAGCAAATAAGCACACACTTTTTTTATAAAATTTAATTACATATTAGTGAAAATAGCGACGACAAAGACAGATTTGTTTACACAAATCATAAGATTATTGTTGAAGATCGCAAACTTAGCTCTTATTTAAAGAACTTGGAGAAATTAGATTATAGAAAGGAAACAAAATTGCAATATGCTTTGTCGGGAATGCTAACAGAAAGAAAATGAGAGGTAATTAAATTAGACAGGTGTTTCTTACTAAACTCCTTTCTGATAGACTCTCGCGTAAGCAACTAATTAAAAGAATGGGGAAACAAATGAGTGGGTTCTGCAAATATTTAATTGAAGCAAATTTTTTAAAAACCGCTTTGAACAAGCAATTTAAGATAGAAAATAAAACTATGAATAAACACCTGAAAGTTAATTTACATTAGCGAAAGACAACGGAAACACGTCTGCTTTGCTGACAATGATATATGAGTTACCAGATTTTCCTAAAGTACATCACATTGCAAACTAAAAGTTTCCCGAAAGAATGCAAGTTCTAATGCCGTCAGGTAAGAGAAATTAATAATGACACAAAGCAACATTAATTACGCCCATATGTACTAATTCGTATCATATACCAATTAAATAGTTACTGTATGTCTCAAGATTTTAATACCCTTGAAGTACTTATCCTCTATAATCAGTATAAAATTAACGACATTTTACTCTTGGAACTTAATTTTGATTTGGAACAAAAACACTACTGGTTGTATCTGTTGAAACAAACATTGAAATTTATCCCGTCCTCACAAATGTACTTACTCGCCCAGTATTTTCGATGCCGTTTTTTGAAGACATATTCTTCAACAATTAATTTGCTTTAAGTGACTCAAATATTTCTATTCTGGCATTTTTAAATTGAAAGGCATGAATTTTGTAAAACTTGTAAGATATAACTTTTCATAAGTTCCTTTAATCCCTTCACGTACGTTTAGAAATAATTTCTGCTTGTTATAAGAAATGAAGCAAGAAACATTTCACTCCTGCACGACCAAAATTGACCGAGGCATTTAACAATTTCTTGGCCGTCAACGAGCACTTGCGAGCCGCAGTGGATGCAAACAAACAACTCACATTACAACCTTACGACTGAGATATATCGCACGTGAATTGCTTAATTACCCAAACGCTGAAGGTTTAATTTTAAAACTTAGCATTTTAGTATCATTTCCAATTCATATTGCGGCGTACGTTACTAAGTAAACAAAGGTTTATTTTTTTACTTTAAATTCTTTTGATTTCGTAAGTAATGTATAAGTTTAGAAATACGTTATTAATAGTCTCGCAAAGCTTTATTACTTTACCATCATAATTTAAGAAATCTGATAGATCTAAGTTTAATCATAATCTATTAAATAAGAATTTAGTAATCGTATTCTTCCATTCAATTACTAACAGCGAAAAGTGCACAAAAAGTACAAAACTTCGAAAAAAATTGTGCTTCTGTGTTATTTTTGGTAGTGTCCTAGAACTATTATCAGACGGGATGACACGCCTGCCTCATGAACGAGATGCTGGGTATCAGTGAAACAAGATGCCAGCAGCCTTGCAGGTTTGCGCCAACGTGGAGTAGTGCGGTTCATTAGATTTCTGTCAGCTGAAAGAAAAAACCAATAGAAATTCACAGTCGGCAGTTTCAGTTTTAATGTTTTGAATGATATTGTTTGTAGTGCATAGTACATGCTCTGTTTCGCGGAAACGTTTTGTTGTAAATCGGTCTACCTTATCGAAAGACAGATTTTGTTAATATTTCATATTTGGTACTTTCGATTCTTTGTTTATATATCTTCACATTTAGCATGCCCAATCAAAGTATTCATTCATATATAACAACTGGTAGTATAATTGTTGCGATTTTCTTTTTTTAAATTGAGACTCTCCTGTCATTTTTATTTTAAAATGTAAAATTTAAAATGTATAATGTAAATTACTTTATGTAGTGTTCCAATGTTTGCCTTTGAAGACAGCAGCTGATGACTGTCATGTCACTACGCTTTTGTAAAACTTCTGTATATCACATTAGACGTACTCTTCAGCGTATGTTATGTACCTAATCAATTTGTAATTATTGTATAACTGTAACCTCCGTAATTCCAACTTTGACAATAAATGCCCAACTGATCTGTTCTGGCCCTGACCTGAGGTTGAGGCAGGCAGAAAGTAGATGGTCCGACCTCTGAGTAACTTAATCCGTTAGTTGCCTCAAGGCTAACTCAGGTTGGAAGTTGCTTAGTAGATCAGTGTAGTCGGATGGCAGTGCAATATGGTGAAAGTTGTTTGAGTTGAAATAAGTGTACGAATGGGTAGATAAGTTCAACAGGAGTGTAAACAGTGTTGAAAATTCGCCCCATCCAGAATCCTGTATCCCGGAGAACAACATCGCAAGAGTTGGTGAGTTAATACGCGAACACAGGTTCATTGTGCTGAAAGACATTGCACTAAAGATGAACATTAGTACCGGAGCAGCACAGTATATTATTTATGACGTACTTTCAAAAATGGGGGTGCAAGGTGCATTCCAAAACGTTTGACGTCAAAAATGAAAGAAAGATGCGTGAGTGGAGAGAGTTACAGTACGAGGCTAAAGCGGATTGGATTGGAGGACGACTTCCTCCGCCTTGTCAATGAAGATCTTATCACCAATATACGTCGCCTCTATCATACCAAGCTTCTTAAAAATAAGAAACCTACAAAAAAAAACGCAAACAAACAAAACAATAATACAAACAAGAAAAATTGTCGAGCAGGAGCAATACAAAGCATCAGATTTAAATTTTTGTCTGCTAAGCTTCACATGATGCCAATAAGATCTGTTGGAGTTTTTCCTACTTTAAATTTTCAATGTTCATTACACATGAAGATCAAGAATAAGAAAAAACCAACTTTAAATTATATCACTATAATAAATACTGCAAGGGTGTAAAATTGGGTGACAAACAAGATAAAAATACATTTAGTCAGTTAAACCAGTGTGTTCTAATATTACCATAGATACCACAAGATAATACTCCAACAGTATAGTACATCAAGCGTTGTTACAAGCATAAACCCGTTCATGTTTAAAATTAATTTTTGGGGTCCAGTGTTCTAAATTATAAGTGAAAACATACAAGTTAAATCAAATTAAATTTTCGTTTATTAGAGGTTAAAAAAACTAGCAACAATATAACAATATATGGTGGTGGTGATACAAGAGTCGAAGGGAGAAAACATTTTTAACATACTCCCTTTGAAAATCACAATAACTTGTTCAGAGTTTTCTAGTCGTCCATTACATAGGAACTCTCTCCGAGGACGGGCGTATACATTATTTTAGCCATGAAAGTATCTAAGAGAATAAAAAAACAAGTTAGTAATCGAGTATTTTAGAGCCATCCGCCCCTTTTCTATCTCGGCTCCCTCCTCCCTGCATCGACGACCATCGGTGGTTCACGCTCGGAAAGTTTAGCCATCATTCCAAATACCGCAGACAGAGTACTCGAGACCGAGCTACCCTTTTTCATCTAGCGAAAAACTTCAGGAAAAAAAATCTCTCCCCGTAGATCGCTGCAGGTCCTTTTTCTTCTCCTCGCCAGCCCTTAATTTGGCGATCTGAGACGGTCCAAATCCCGCCAGGTGCACGGCAGCCCTAGAAGCGGAATCTAAGGAGAAAGGTGAAGGCAAGGGGGTTGGTAAGACGGCAGTTGGCGGATAATTGCTGTTCCAATGGTTACAAGCGAACCACCAGGGTCATCAATCTGACATAGCAGGAGCTAGCCTCGTTCAGGTTCCCATTTTAACATGGTGAACGCCTGTCAGAATGCGAATCACCCAGACCCCTCAACCTTGACGTGGCGTAGCTGCATACAAAACAAGCTAATTCAGCAGGGTGCAGATTCGCACTTGGTGAAAGATATTTTTTAGACCACTGTCTGACAGAGATAACATTCGGAGAATTCTTCTCCAAGTAAACGTCAAAACAAAGTCGTAAATCTTGATTCCCAAACGCAACGTAAAAGTTTTTTAGAAAAGAATTAAGGATTTGTTTTTAAATACCAAATTAATAAAAGACCGAAGAAAATTTCTTCAATTGAAATATAATAATTACATAGAAAAAAAATTATGTTTTCTACAACACCAAAAACGGCATTACCACCAGAGTCCGAAAATATGGATTCAAGCTTTACCAGAAAGAGAGGTACGTTAACAAAACCAATTAAACTTTAAACACCAACTTGTGTAAGGCAAATAACTTTAAAAAAATAGCATTAAGGGTCAACTTAACCAGAAATTAAACATTAAGCAAACAAGTTAAGATTAAGTTTTAACTAAACAAAAAAAAATAAATGGTTGACCAAATTACCTTAAGGAAAAGAGAAAAATAATTACTCAATCAACTTAAATTCAGAGTTAACCAAAACTGCCAGAAATTAAATGACAACATTTACTTTTCAACAATGCAAAAAAATTAAAATCAACTAAAAACAAAAAAAAATTAATATCTTTTAAGTCTGACAACAGACTTAAGATAAATCATTACAATTAAGATATTTTAATTCAGCAATTGAAATATAGCTATGTATGTATTACATAACAGATCTATCATAGATCAACACTCTGCCGGTTTGAAACAAGGCTGGAGGGGAGGCATTTTCTCACTGTATTCTAATGGAAGATGAATGTTCGATGCATTTTTACGAAACTGAAAGAAAGCGGACTTCAGTGGAGTGGCGACATTCTTCACCTCCAAAATCAAAGAAGGTGGAATTGAAATGCCAGTAAAGTCATGTTAACTTTACCAGCACGAGGGCACAATCTGCCTCAGAAATGCACATTTTAAAATAATTATATGAATGTGACATAATTTGGTGGTGCGCTGATAGAAGAAGAGCCCAGTTAACTCTACAGGCATGGCCAGTAATAACAGAAGTGGCAGACATACCGTTTGCATATTAGACGACCAGACATTTGGAAAACTTAATAAAGTTTGTAGTTAAAAAACACTTTATTTTTTATTACTTATTTATTAAACGTATATTCTTAACTAATACCATCCTGGAATTGATGTACGCATCCCACAATTTTATATACACTGCTTACATTTTAAATATAAGAAAATACAGCTCAGCGAGAGACGCGGTTTAAGCAGGCGTGGACAAGCGCAGAAACAATTTGTGTTTAAAGCAGTTGGAGTACCATAAGATCGGGTCTTTTGTTCAATAAATGCTCACAACATTGCAGGTGAAATAACGACTCAAATTGCGCAGTGCAGACTTTTAGAGGGATGTATTTAAATTAAAAATCAAGAGTTAAAGAGTTATTGCTAATTAAGTTAGTAATTTGTTAGTAATTTTATTTCATATTTTATCTGACATATCTCCATAAACGGATTGAAAAGCCGTTTGAGAAAAAGCATTAGAGAGTTAGAAAAGGAAAGGAAATACTACACAATATTCTTTGCTTTCTTTTCCTTCTTTTTGAGAAAAGAAATGAATTACTTCAAGAACACCGCCTTTGAATTTTACAATTTCCCGTCATTCCGTTCATGAACTTTCTCATTTTTGAACATATAAACAATACATAAAAATGCAGTTGTTAAATGCCATAACAAAGTATTATATAATCTGTAGATTAAATGTAGAGCCCAATTTCAAAATCTCTAAAACAGAAGTTTTTATAGTTGTTGAAACGCTTTCTCCAAATGGTATAAAATACTGTTCTGAATTTGGAGTATTAATTTATCATGCAATAAGTGCATGCAGTTCTTGAAATGCCGTTTGAATATCATATTATAACTTGGAGAGTAATCGTATTTTTAAGGACTATTATGTAAATATAAATCATAATTTAAATTTCATATCGCCTTTAAGGCTTAGTTTTTATTTTGATATTCCCCTCTCTGTTATAAAAATAGGAATAAATTTTCCTAACCTTCGTTATTTCTAGATAAATCCATACATGCGACTTAACATAACGCTAATCATATAACTTAAATCGGAACTTAACTCCAAATTTCGAGGGTGCAAACTTCCTCTTAAGCTGCCATACCTTTTGCTTCTCTTGGCTTTTGCTCTCTTGGCACTGCCTCCCTTCAAGAATATAAAAAAATCTCAAGTGCTCTAGAAAAGACACGAGTAATGTGCCAATTTGTTTGTGGCTGCAAAATTTTTATTGAAATATAAATGAATGTATAACTGTCTCGGCTGCCAAGTTTGCTGTCCATGATTGATCCAAATCTACGAAATATTACATTTCTACATTTGAACACTTAAGCTTTTCTATGCCATCATATCTAAGGCTGCATCATTTTATACATATTGTAGCGAAAAATTCGGCGGTTGCGCCTGTATGTAAGCTTTCCGGCATAGCACTAGGGTTGCCATAAAATAGTGTATGGTAGGGTTGCCAGATTGGTGACTTTATAGCCCATTTGGCGACCAAATTGACGATATTCCATGGTCCAATCGGGAAGCTTCTAGAATAACTTCCTGTCGAGCTATTTCTCGAAACGTGTGGAACCTAAGGAAAAGAAACCCCTGCGTTTCTGAGAGCCGGCGTTGTGAGAATAGCTGCTTACTGTGAGTGCTAAGCTACGCGAGAGTTTTGTGAACGGAAAGCGATCGATAAAGTGCTTTGCCGTGAAGCTAACTTTACAGTATAGCTTGACAGTGTATTGGTGATTGTTCCATTGTGTTTATTATAAGTTTAGTGTTGCCGTGAAGCTACCTTTACAGTTACAGCCTGAAGCTATGTTGCTGATTGTTTCAGCGTATTTATTGTGGATTTTCGACGCTTTTAAAGGTAATTTTGGAACTGTGCTGTAAATAGTGATTCTTGTAAATAAATTGTGCTTTTTATTGTTCTGCATCGTGTTTTCATCGGATACTCTTAAATCCACGAACCCGTGAAACGCAACAATATGTAGCAAACTTAGCGGTATAGAAATAGTGATGCTGTAGCAATACTGATTGCATAGAACGTAAATTGTTGAATTCTTAATTAACAGCAAGAACCGCAAGAAGTTTGAGCACATAGAATGTTGAAATGTTAATCCATAGTGAATAGGAAACTGGTAGCCCAGACAGATTAAATTTCATTTTTATATCAGTAAACAAGTTGCCACAAACAACTTGGCACACTACTCGTGCTTTTTTCAAAGCGTTTACATTTTTAAGTGCGTTGCACAAGAAAAAATCAGCAAGCAACAGTACAATTAGATCTAAGTGTAGAAAGCAAGTAAAGTTCTGTTCATGATGAAATCCAAATTCAGAGTAACTCAGTTTTGGTTCTCAATGAATTTGATTTGTGGCTGTTTGAATTTTATTTTCATTTACATTATCAGGACTAGTATTTCATTTTATCTGCTTGTCGAACATGAGGCGCCCTGACTGCACAGTGAGTTTGACTGCAAACTATGTCCTATGAAGTGTAGCAAAGACGACAAGATGAGAAAGGTTAAAATTACCCTTTATTTTTCCACGATTTCGCAGTCGCTCCCGCACTTCGGGATACAAAGACCAACCACTTGTAGTCTGAACGTAAAGATGTAAGACTACTAACTAACTAAAATTTAAATAAGAGCTAACTTTTAATACTTTACACAGATGACTAACACCAAGATTGGCGTTTTAAAGTTCTTCGTATGTAGTACGCAAACAGCGGAAAACTACAATACGTCTTTAGCTTTCAAGAGGACTAAAACCTCTGGCCTTAAAGGCGGACAGTAACTGATGGCAAGCTCGAGTGAAGTCTCGTGGCCAAACGGCTCTCTCTCTCTCCTTCTACTCTGCTCTTGGCAAAAGGCCACAACATAAATACTTACGTGTTAGCAAGTACAATTTGCATAAACATATTCACGCGTTAATTATAGTCGGAAGTGAAAAATAAGAGAAGATAGTAAAGTTTTAAAATAAAATAAACGTTAGTCAAATTTAAGATCTTGCAACATCATCAGCGTTGTGTAAGAATCATATGACAAGGATTAGTCTTGGAATAACGCAGTTCAGAAAAGGTTACTGTTTTTAAAATAGAGAGAGGAAATACCATATTAAGGGGCTATTGGTAATTGAAATTATAATTTATCTTTTATATATGTTTTCTGCAATAGCCTTTCGATGCTTAATTTTAATTTGGTATATCGCTTTTGTATTCTAAAAATAGTAATAATTTTCAGCATTGCGTCATTTTAAAAGTAGTCGATGTGATATGATTCTTGCATAACGTCGGTGATGTAAATGGAACTAAAAGAGCCAATAATAATTTTACAGCATCCAATCAAATGCTTTGAAAACATCAACCCAATTCAAGCATCCACCCAAAAGTATTGAGAACATCCAAAGAAATTCGTTTTAATTATCTAAGCAAATGCAATGAGAACCACTAACTCATTCCATATTAAGATTCCATCCTGTACACAAACCACTTGCTTTTTACACTTCGGCCAAGCTGGACTGTTGCTTGTTGCTCTCATCTTACTGCAAAGCTATAGAATGTAAACTTTTAAAATAAGCATAAGTAGTGCGCCAAGTTATTTGTGGCTGCAATATGTTTACTGAAATAAAATTGAAGATTTAATCTACCTTGACTGCCACTTTCCCATTCATTATGGATAGATATTTCGTCATTCTACCCCATCAATTTTATTTACATCATTACTTCTTCTACGTCTACTTTCCAATGTCAAAGTCTACCTGCTTCATTACATATCAATATCATTCTTAATTAATGCAAATAGTATAATGGGTTAGCTGCTTGCCAATAGTGAAGCCTGCCAATGGTTCCCAAAATATTAATTCTTAGGATTCTGGGAATGGTATCACCATTTATCTAGAAGTGCTTATTATATAACCTCTTAACATCAGAAACGTTTTGCCAAACTGGTACTTTATTTTTAATTATGTATGAATTAACTTAAATTTGTGTACGCAGGTTTTTATGAATCATCTCGAAAAATTACCGAGATTGTTTCAAATATTTCAGGAACAAGTCCATTATCATCAAAAAGCACAGTTCTGTTCGACGGGACATAACTTTGCAAAGATGGCCAAGAATCATTCCCAGAATCTCAGATATAACTATGCAGGAAAAAACCCAAAATCGGCTTCTGCTCCAGCCATCAATTATGTAAATGATAGTTTTGCTAGTGAAATTAATAATGTGCATATCTGTAAAGGCAGCATTAATATTCACAATAAATTTATAGTATCCGATTTCCTGCTATTTTTAAATACACGTCTAAATTGAGGGAAATTTCCAGAGAAAATAAAATTAAGATAGTGAATGATATTTTTATAGTCTACCTGCCTAAACTCAAATCACTAACTAATCAAATCGGTAAAATATACATTTTTATAGATATGATTAGCAAATCAATATTTATGATTCAAAATAGATACCTCAATTTAATTGCAATTTAAACACAATATTTATATTAGCTTAATAACTGCTTTCTTATTCTTTACTTGGTTTTAATATTTTTTCTCAAAATTCATCCACTTCCGCTACCGCTTCGGTTATGTCTCCAACTTTAGTATGGCTCTGAAAAAGTCTCTGCTCACCAGCTAATGGCTGACTTGACTCTTATTCAAGACCCACCCTGCCTCACGACTCTCATGTAACGAAGATTGCAGGCCCACACCTGCCTCAACATGCCTAGCCTCTCTGCCTCCATTTGACCTCCCAGCCTCGTGTGTATAGTTAATCAGAATATGTCTGAGGGATTCAAATGCATTGCGCTTAATGGCGAGTTGTCAGCATACACGCTGGTACTTCAGTCCACTATCCACCTTTTATTATGGATTCAGAAGAACATGCTCGTTTGCTCGAAAAATGTGCAAAGTTCGTTTGTTCGAAAAAATGCAGAGTTCAATATTCAAGCTGGCCGTCATTGGCGTTACTGATATTTTTGGGCGAAATTAATCATTGGCTGCTATGGACACCAGAACTGTGGACGAGTTCGTGAAATAGCTAACGAAGCTGCTGGAATACGCATATCAACTCAGGGGTAAGTGTAAGATTCCGTAAATCGTACCCCTTAAGAAAAATTAGGTATATATTGTAGGATCTACGAACACAATATGTATGGTAATAATATCTTATGTTGCTGATATTTATTATAATAAAATTCTTTATAGTCTACTATCTTGCATAAAGCTAATAAAATTAAATTACAAGAAATTTGTACGCATTAGAAAGCCGGAATTCGGAGTCGTACCGCTTATAGCGTTAAACGTTTAAAACTGGACCTACGTTTAAACCTGGATAATTCTAATAAAACATTTCTTTCTCAATTTACTTATTTAGGCAAATATTTCCAACAATGATTATAAAGGTATTTTTTTCATTTTCTTGTTAGCTCCAACACATAAGCTCTGTACTAATCCTTTACATTTTAGGCACCGACACGTATTCTCTTCGCAGTCTTTTCACAAATATTACACGGAGATAAACACGATGTGAAACAATATAGTTTATCAAAAGGATAACTCGTTTTTCCGGAAAAGGCGCAGTTGGCGTGATATCATGCCTAATATTTCAAAGATACGAACTGCGCAGACTTAGTATCGTTTGCCGATCAATTCAGACTTGATATGATTTTAGCAACCATTCTAAAATTAGCAAAACGAAAAACTATAGGTAATGCTAGTGTAGGTGCAGAAGGTTTTGTGGTAGCTAGTAAAACTGATAAATGACTGAAAATTGAAAATGCTAAGGAACATTTAATGACTAAAAACCAACTTAAATGTTTTTTCTGTGAATAATTTAGTCAAACCCCAGACGACTAGGTTGTGGAACGACGACCAACATCAGATTCCGTTACGGATATCCCACCCATAATGGTGAATCTTCCTTCCTAAAAATATGATGATTTCTTTCAGCAGCACTGTTCCAGATACTAAGGCCAAGATTCTAGGAAAATTGAATAGGGGGTATCTCGTGATATTAACTCATACCGACGATGACCACAGTTTGCAATTTGTAAAGATAAAAATTTAAATTACTCTCTAGTAAACGCTAAATTTGCTAGGCCTATAAAAGTTCGTGAATTGCTTACAGAAATGGAAACTAATAAGATTATAAAAGCTTTAACAAAACGTGACTTCTCCCTTAACAAAGTTTCCCAATTAACTGGAACTGGATTCCAGTTTTATCGTTATTAATGAATAATACGATAAAACTGGAATTTCTGAATTCTTTAACATATTTAAATTTGTCAAAAAGATTAATGAATGATTTGGAAAACTGCTATTGCTAATATGATCAGCAAAATAGCCGAAGCGTTGTACCCCATCATAAGAACTGCTTCATGGACGAAAACAATATCATTATTGTTGAGCACTATGGTTTCAATTTAAGATTCTCGACAACCCACCAACTACATATAGAGTGATCAAGTACTTCCCAATGGAGTAGAGATAGGAGCGTTTACCGGATCATTAATTGTCGATATCTCAAAAGTATTTGACAAGTGTAACTTGAAGGTCCTCATTTACAAATTAATCATTCTCGCTTTCCCGAAGTATATTTATCCACATGTGATGGTGTGCAATTGGTACTAAACGAATTACGCTCTAGGCATCGAAAGAAAGTCGCATGTGCTTTATAATTACAGGCCTACGCTAAAATTATTACATTACTTTAAGATAATCCTAGTAAAAGAAATAAGTAAAACACTTCACTTATTTGTTGAAGGTATAGTGCCCTTGAAAAAATACACATGCTTATTTAACCAAATTATTTTATTTAATTACACATGAGTAGATTTAGAGGCACTCTTCGTTAAATACGCAGGTAAGAACGTTGTATATCCGAGCAAATCTTACGATAATGACTCCATTAATTAATTGTGCAACTACGTGCATGAAACTGTTTCCAAAGCTAATCTGTCTCCATCGTTCACTATTCCTCTCTGGAATCAATTAAAATCTGACACTTTCACTCTTGATGATACACAGATCACGATCTGTCGCTTATTTTTGTAAAATAAACCTGTTGCAATGAATTTCGTACTGTCATTATATTTCAACATTGGGTGGACCACAGCTACTGGAATTCAATTGACATACGAATCACTTGCTTCAGTTACCACGACGGAATGAACAAGTGTTACAGAAGGATAAAATTCAGCGACATCTAGTAATATGCAAAATTAATCTTTTTTCTCGTACTGTGCATCACATGCTTTCTTCAAGCGCCAGCTACGTACCACAACTTTGATACTAACTCCTTTACGGGAAGAGCTGAGACGAAATCCTGCTCTCCCGTTAGCCGTCGTCGTCGGAAAAAGGGAGAAAAACAAGTTCTACTAGAATTTATTACTGCTTGTAACTATTCGATGAAGATTAAACTTACGATTAAATGAACGACGATAAATCCATCAGTGAGGAAATTGTGTTCATTCCACAACATAATTCATTCATTCCTATCCCTCAGAGGAATTTTTTGTCGTTTACTAAAAAGACACAAATTCCACACGCCGGCATATATTTGCGGCTGTGTATAGTAACAGATTTTCTGTTACTATAGTTTAGAGCTTATCCTTTTAGCTTCCCGTCATTTAACCTTAAGTTTGTTTCTCTGGTGATGAGAAACTGAGAATTGTTCAGCTGAAAATTTTCGGTGATATTGAAAAGACGATTTCGAAACTTTTTTTTTAGTATTAAGTGTTCAGGAATGATATAGTTTAGCAATCACAGTTTCAAATTCGGTAATATTTCCTTTTCATTCTGTTTCTGTTTACATTACATAAAGCCTATTTTTAGAAAATCACAATTTTTTCAATTTTTCTGTTAAAAAGAAAAACTTCAATTTAAAATATAGTAAATTTATGAAATTTTCCTCAAATATTCTATAAAACAATGTGATTTATATGGAGTAAGATCTTAGTTTAAATTATATATTTAAAATTTTTGCAGATTATTTGGTAAATAAAAAGAATTTCTAGAAAAATAACAAATTTTTAGAAATTTCTAGAAAAATAACAAATGAATGTTCTCCAACAGGTATATTTAGCAACATTTTCATTTGACACTTAGATTTTAGTCTATTTAATTCCATGTGCCGTAATAAATGCAAGTGAAACAATAAGAGTAAATTATTGATGAATATTTTTGTGGGATATGAGAGAGAAAAATTAGGCTTTGATAATATATTTATCACATATTTTTCTCATTTTAACTAGCATACTGATAAACAGCATTGTTTCGTCGTGGTATCTTAAATTTAATAAACATTAAGAATATAACATTTGCGTGCAGACTGTAAATTTCATTCTTTTTCTCAGAGGTTTCAACTTTAGAACACCACATAGCAGAAAGCAAAGTCTAAAAGTTACAATTAGCGATTACAAAAACGCGGCAAAAACAACAGCTGCGGAATGCAAATAAATGTTTTTCACAGACAGACAGGCGCCGTGGTCAGACAGACAGGCATTCTGGTGGCCCGAATAAATATATTTGCACTGTTTTTCAAAATCTGCGTTTCGAATTTAGTCGAATAAATTACATGCTCGGAACTTGGTATCTTTTTAGATAATAAGTTGCTCATTTACTAGATCATTTTGCTTACCATATTCACGCCTCTTCCGTGTGATTCTGTGACTGTAGGAATGAACTAAGTATTCACAAATACTTCAAAAGGTAACGTATCGACGAATCTGCAAGTGTAGATGGTTCATTGGGAATCAAGCCATACAGGAAGAACTTAATATTGATGTCAATGTGTATATTGCAAAAATTGCCAAAATTTTCTCCTTAACATAAAAAAAGCTGGAAATGTTTTCGTTTCCAATATGAATTGTAATTATACGGCTATGAAAAATCATAAAAGACCGGGTGCCTTCTAGTTGCATTTAACGCGGACTCGTTAGTTATTTCAAGCTCTTACCTTCAGATTTTAAATTTTATTTAACTTTTACTCTTAGTTTACTGCCTTCTCCCCATCTTTCTCGGCCAGCCCTTCTAAAATGTACGATCAAGACTTGAGTAAGTAAAGGCTGGATAAGGACCTTTTGTAATCATGCTGTATATACAAGAGAAAGCTTATATTTCATGCCAGAAATTTCTGTTCAAGAGGGTGTGTGACGCTAACTTAAACTGTTATCATTTGTGTATGTGTATAAATTAAATTTTCATCAGCTGCTGTAGAGTCATTAGGTTATTTTGAAGCAGGAGAACATGGACCTCTGGAATACGCGTCGAGTGTGCTACTACCGTTACACCACGAATGCATGTTGGAAGGAGGAGAAAATACATTATACACTCCCCTTTTAAAGAGCGAATGGGGATTAAGGGACCTAATCGCCATAGCTAGATGGTAACGAATTATCTTCCACCGCCTAGTACGGGCACCACCGTGAAGTCGTTAGCGTTTTTTTAGCCCAAAGTGCGTTAGCCCAGAATGACTATTAATTTCGTTTTGGCATTTGACATCGGAAATTTTGAATGTCGGTGGTTCACTTTCAAATTGTTGCCACCAAATATTAGGGCCATGTATTATATTTGAAGAAACTAAATAAGGAAGAATCTGCATAAATTTATGCACGTGTTCTGGCATTGTGTTAAAACGACGATATCTAGATCCATCAAATTTTGAATATATATGTTTCCACCCGAATAAAGCCCAAATTTAGAATTTGTTTTATTATCTATTTTATATTTTGTTAAAACTTTAACGAATTTTTGATTAGCAAACTCAGCATGTTCAAAGCGAGCAATGGCAGAACTGCACGAAAAAAAAAGACATTTTTATCTCCAGCGCGCCAGACTGTGTATCGGAAATTCTAAAGATATGCATTTTAAAATTATTTTGCGATATTCCTTTTGAACTGAATTTTACGGTTTATGTGAGAAGAACATGATATTTAATAAATAAAGGTAAACCACAAAATGTAAAAAAATCGCCCCTTTGGGCGTAATGTAAAATCTGAAAGCTTTCATTTTTTTTTTTTTTTCGTTGGAGACGTGAAAATGAGTAATGGCCTTGCCGAACTCTAACCTGAATCCCACGAAATACGAGAATAATATATGCTACCGTTCGATCACGAAGGAGGAGGGAGAAAATAAATTATTCTGTAATTATAATTAATTTGGCAAATGGTTTTATGAAATGCACCGGCAATTTGGGATTTCCATAATTTTCACAAACATTTCTACTACTTATTACTATCAGGGAATAGACAATTGCACCACCTTACGAGTTAACGAGCAGTTTTCCATCTTTAGAAACTGTATTCCTGTACAGAAACACTTACGGCTGAGGAGCCTAAGCGTTTGGTAGAAATTTCTATTCATATATGTTAAGAATTAAAAGTATTCATTCCTTACACTACTGCGCTATAATGGATAGCACAATCAGTCCAGAAGTACAACGTTCTTAAATTTAAATACGACCGAAGTGACGGAATAATTCCTTGAAATACTTGCCTCTAATACCATTTTCCTCTCCTTAACTGAAGCTAAAATCTTCATAAAGTACGATTTCGAGGGCAGTATAGATTTCTAGAAATATGTGAAAGAATTATAAGGCTAAATGATGATTAAATAAATAAAATGAGCATTTTAAATTTTTATTTTTTACGTTTAATATAATTAATTGGAATTCATTGAAGCTGAACCAGTATAGAATTTATTAGATCTCTGTTATGCAGATTAGAATTCATCAAGCTTGCATTTTTGCCGTTTTCTATGTTTCAATCTTACTGCATTAGTAATTTACATTAATTTTATTTTCTTTTCAAAGATTACAAATTATCTTACACTGAAAATTTATTTAAATGAACAGCGCACTCTTCTGTTAAGCTTCTATTAGTATAATTATTATTATTATTATTGCGTGCGTAGAGGTTCATAATATTTAGACTGAAGGCACAGGTGTCGTAACAGGTTAATAAAATTTATTCCAACCAAAAGAAGTATATCAGAACACTTGAATTTTCCTCAGAGATATTCGTACAAGTGTTAATAATATCACGCAATATAATCGGCAGTTATACTTCAGACTACTAAGCACGTTAAAATACAACGCAATGCACAGCCTATCTAAAGCTAAATCTGACATCGCAGTTTACGAATAAATAAACAACTCGCAGTAACATTAACTAAGCAATTGACTAAAACACTCTGTAATCGGCCTTTAATAGATTTGAACCGGTCGTGAGATATTTCTAGTAGTTTCCGCTTCTCGAAATTTCTGGAAAGCAATAAGATGATGGAATTACGGTTACAGCTAAGTTAGTGGTCAATTTCATTTATATAATTTTAATTCAATTCTTTATACCAATTACCGAGCTAACCATTTACTCAATGCTAAATGCACGTACTCCTGTATTTTTACTTTTCCGGTATAGCTCTCTCATAAAATTAGTCTCGCGCTGCATTGCACGGAGAAATGCAATAATTTTAATTATAATTCTACTAAAATTATATAACTAAATAGTAAATTCGTAACATTTTCTATTTTAAAACTTTCTTATTTCTTCCCATTTTTACAGTTATTTAATGGCAGTATCCATATTTGTGCTGAATAAATTTTAATATCAGTGACATTTTCTGATTTGAAATTTCCCTTTGCTTAATCTTGACTTTCTCGCAGCGTAAGTTCCAGGAATTCCTTTCAATTCGAAATGTAGATAACTTCTGGCTGAATGTCAACCTCAATAATATCAAAGCTAAATTTTGCCAGAACCTTTAAAAGCCTTTAATTGTATCTATGTAATTTTCTGTAAAATTGTTGTATTAATTATTCTTTTCAAACCAATAGCAATAATTTAATAGCCATATGCCTCTCATGAAAAGATTTTAAATACCAAATTAATTCTGCTTACTAAACAGCTGGATAAGGACAGTTTAAAATTCATTAATCATATTAAAATAGATTAATTGAATACGGAATACTCACAAGGGGATGACCCTCTACATGCAAGACTTTGTAAGGAGGACTGCTACACACATTCATTATTCAGTTACACACGGAGAACATTTGGGAAATCCGCCATGCATTCAACCAGTTCGCGTAGGATTGAATTAAGGTGATACTCCCAGTAACTAAAACCACCAGTTTAAAAATTATTCCTGACTTAAAGGCTGTAGAAAAATTCACTTACATTCTAAAATGAAAACTGCATTAATGAAGAAACTGAAATAATCAAAACCATGTAGCCAATTTAACATCTTTAAAAACAAAACTAAAAGATTCCAAAATGTTAAGAACCTCAATAAAATATTAAGGCTAAAGAAAAACATTGAATAACTCACTAATAAATTTAAAAATTTATTTCAGAATGCGAATTTTATCAAAAGTGCGATTAAAATTCTATAATCTTAAAAACATAAATTGCTTAATAAATAAACCAATTGTTTTTTTCAACCAGTATCAAGGCTACTGTTATTAAAAATTTGATTATATACCTTACCAAAATAAACTACCTGCGAATATTAAACAAGAAGAAATAAGCTTTTGTATTTTTTGATTTCTTCCATCTATACTTAGACCAAATTAATTTGAACAAGATTATTAACCAATACAATGACTACATTTCCATTAACGAAATCCAAATACAAACTGGTTTTATATGTAAACCATTTACAATCTTTTAGCAAATCATTTTAACTATTGCTGCAGGATTTAGAAATACTTATTTCACACTATAAGGTATTTCTCCCGTTTTCTTAACATGCATTCTGGAGTATTGGTCAGCACGCTCGGTGCGTATTCGAGAGGTTCGTGGTTCGAATCCCTGCGAAGGCATTGCTCATTTTCCACATTTCCTGGTTTAAAAATAACCTAATGTCTGCACAACTACACCGACATAATATCGCGAAAATCTCTAAAATAATTTAAAATAAAGGAAAATAAAATCTTATGAAAAACGGTACATAATGTCACCCATGTGTGCAGTTAAAAATGCCCGCAACATTAAAATTTTACCATTGGTCGTATAGTCACACCACACTAACTATGCTGCTCTGCTCCAATTTTGTTAGATATCCACGGTTGCCATAAACGCCACGCTTTGATAAACATGATAGATTTAAATGGTAAATGAATAAAAAACATAAAAAAGTGAATAGACAATAGCTTATTTAACTCTGATAAAAGTTAAATGAAGTTTAAACAATCTAATAAAATGAGCACGGAAAAGAATAAGAAAGATACAAGGCCTTTTTATCCCAGTTACATTTTTAATTGACTTTATTTTCTTAATTATACCATTTTCTTATTTCACGTGACAATAAACTTGGGCGCAAGACATTTTAAATATAATGACAAATCAGGATTGCTTCATTTGTCTCCATTGACAACTTGCTTCTTCCGTACGACCGTTGAGCTGACATGAGAGAAAATATTCCCTTCGTGTTTGTAATGTGGATTGGAATCGCAAATGTATTCGCACAGCTTTATTAGACATGACTTCTTATAATTTTACTTTGCATCTCGAAAAAACATCAGCCATTTCCGCCAATATAGAGTTTCAATAACTGGGCTCAATCGTAGGGTTTCAATAGTCTCGGTGGAGCCGCGCGCCTACTATTTCACAGAGAATTTTTCAGAAAACGGGAGAGATAGTAATACAGAACTGAGTAATGAAATAACGTGATAGTCTCACATATACGGGGCGTATAACCACACATTAGATAGCACCCTAGTGTAGACTTGATAGAACATTCCGGGTGTGATGGATAAAGCATTTGATAGACGGCGTTCCGAGGTTCTCCCCCCTTTCCTCCCCTATAATCATACTATCCTAGAATGCCTTCGACTTGCAGGCATTTTAAACATCTCCATACAACACAGGCATTATACACTTTCACAAACATCAGTGTCTTCTCCAAGATTCGAACCCTGGTCATCAGTACGCACGTCAGCTTCGTTAATTACTATACCTGTCGTAGAACTGCTTAACTTGTCTTAATAGCATTCGGAAATTCCTTTATTTTGAATAATAGTTAATTTTTAGTTAAAGCAACTTTCCTTTCACTCTCTTTCTCCCCCCGCCCTCCTCCAGAATTTCAGGCCCCCAGAATATATGGCCATAATTATTTTAAAAGTTGAGTTAAATATTTCTGGTTTCCTCAAGTCACAGACATCACTAATTCATTAAAAGTCACGGAAGGTTAACCTCTGAAATGAAAAATTAGACAAGATATGGGTATTTATTTCACGCGCGGAGTTGAAAGGACTCCATCGGGCGTTCTAGTGTTAAGGAAGAAGGCAGTGCTATTTAGCGAAGTTTCGGAAGTTGAGTTTAGAGCGTGTTATGCCCGACTGAAAGACACGTTGTTACTGTGACTCAGTAGAGATTTGATTTAGAGGCAATGAAGGCTTTGTGGCAAGGAGTTTGACTTCTAAATAGTAAAATAAACCTTCAGTAGTAATAACAAAATTTGTTTACGTCATGGCGAAGCACATAACAGTTATCTGCCTAAGGTAAATGATGCCTTCATGAAAGATTTTTCAGAGAAATCTTTCCTATATTATTGTTATGCAAAGAATTATGCAATGATACCTTCCAAGAAGCCAGATTTCGAATTCATATCGAATTACAACTTTTCTACAGCTTTAACGGTTTGTATTCTTCAGTCACTACTGGTCTGGTCTTGTACCCTTATGGAGCTGCGTTGTTACTTCATCTCCTCCAGTTTTATTGCAAATGAATTGCACATAATCATTTAAAAGTGTTTTAAGGTAAATTTAGACACTTTCGTGCTAAGAGTAATCTAAGACTGACGTATTTATCTGTGCTTACTTTTCAGAGTCTAATGTCATTAGTCATTCTGCGTTATGCATCAGCGTCCTATTATAATTGCTATTTTTCTAATATCTCAAACTTCATTTCTGTTTCAGGTGTCTGTCGCTGGATTCTTAACTTTATCATATCACATTAATGGAACACATACAAGAGTCTTGGCATTCGCAGCAGACGTCGCTTTCTTCGATTCTGAGAGAAAAAGAGAGTAACGCAAAGATAATACCAACCCCACCCTCATAATTTTCAATCAACAATCGGACGCATCAAAACTAATGATTTCAAAAGCCATGCTATTTCAAAGTCTGTCCAAACCATGCAAAAAAACCTAGACTTCAAAATTAACGGAAAGAGAATCAAGATTGTAAGCAAGTCGAAGTTCTTGTAATTAGAATAGATAAAAAAAATTAAACCTTCAATAAACAATGTTCAAAGACAAATTTAAACAAGTATTAGAATAAAAACTTTAGAAAGCCATCTCTAATGGAAGAATATGGAGATATGATAGGGTCTTAAATCTTCGTATCTAGGATCTACTTTTTAACACCATGATAGAAAAAATTGTTACATATGGAGCTGCTGTCTGGGCTGTTACTCTGACAAAAAGGAAGAAGCAACTACTCTGTGCCATTTAACGACCTTTTCTTTCAGTGTAACATAATGCACCACTTCTAACGCTGTTCTATTCGTACTCTCCTTAATTCCGGCTTTGTACCTTCTATCGAAGCTAAAACAGTTAAAACCAAAACTTGAATCCTAAGAATCAAATTTTCGAATATAGACTGAATAACGATCCGAATAACTTTGAATTCCAAACCTCTCCTTATTCTCGACACCCTGTAAATTCTCCTAATATACACATTCGCTTTAAGGATCCTATAAATATCAGCACATACCCAAGGACATTTACATATGGATAAAAAAGACATGAAACATTATGATCATCCTGTACTTTCTATAAAACAACAAACCAAAAGAAATACTTTGGTAAGGACACATGTGTCCAGTGCAGTTTTTAAAGCAAAAATATTAGTAATTAAAAGGACGATAGAGACCGTATTTAGTAATAAATGCGGTCATGACGCAAGAGAACCAAACAGGATGTCCTTTTATGCGAAACTTTAATGCTGTTTTCGTTTGGCCAATGTATCTTAAGACAGAATGACACGATATGCTATAAATTCCCCAAGATTTAAAGTCAGAAATAGAGTTCTATAATATTGCGTTAATAGTGCGAGTACGTACATAATGCACCAGTAAATAATAATTAGAATCTACGAAGTGAAACTCAAACCACCTATCAAAATGAAAACAAACTGAAACTATCAGTCTCATCCAGACCCTTGTGGTATCATCTACACATTCCTTTTCCACTTCTCTGCAGTGGCAGTCTGCTGTCGCTGCCTTTCTTGCTTGCTCCAAAAATGTGAAAAATCATTAAAAATGGGCGTTCTAAACGACAGTTTGTCTGTGTTTGCAACAAACATGTAATGCCAACAACAACAACAAAAATATCAGTTGATCACGACTATGTCTTCAACATACCGGGCGATCGTGAGATTCCTGGAGGGTTTTTAATTTAGAAGGTTAGTGTGAGGGAACAATACCTGTAAAATCTCCTCATACTGAAGTTCTACTGTCCCCCACACTTGTCACCTGCCTTCAATATACAAATCATTACATGCGTGCGTGTATGAATTAAAATAGCAATCACACAAAAATTATGCAAATATTCAGTAATATTATAAATACTGAAAAACTTACGAAATATATTTCTTATCCTATTAATCATGTCAATGTGAGAGCTAAATAACTTTAGAGAAAAATTGGACACACATTGTGGAGCATAATTGATGGATATTGAAGACTAATGACTAGGGCTTTAAAAGAAAATGTTGTAAATTTCGAAGTGTTATACATCACTTCTTTCATTTTTTGTCTTCCCTCTCATGCTATTTTCAAGAATTTCTTTAAAATTTTAAGAATTATCTTTAAAATTTTAAAACTATACCTGAGAAAAATTATTAGATGGATTTTTTCTCCTTGTTAAAACTTTAGTTTTGCTAATGCAAATTAGTTTAAAGCTACTTGATATTGTTGAATAATGAATGAAGCGGATGACATTCTAAACTGAGGTTTGAGACCAGTAAAACTGCTACGTGCAATATGTAATGGTTAGATAGCACTGTTCTTGTTGTTTAGGGTTGGAAACTTCGAGACTGCTATCGATTTTTCATCGTGAAGAATGCGAAGAAATAAACAAAAGACATCACATATTCTCGCCAAATTTAAGTCCTTCCTAAAAACCGGGATTTATGAAATAGTTCTCGTTATAGGTCCATAAACTCTTTCCTGCTCTAAAAAATTATATTTACGTATTCATCATCAAAGTAAAGAAGTGGAAAAACTCATTGAAATAATCAAACCTATATGATTTAAGGCATTTTAAGCATTCCCGGTAGTGAAATTAAGATAGACATATTTTAAAACAGTAAATATTGACGTTTTTTTAAAATTGCAATGATATAATTTAAGGTTTTTAATTATTTGTAAGGTAATGCATTTTAAAAAATAAATAATTGTAAGAAAATATAATGTTATTAGATATATGAATTCCCGTGGTGCTGAAAATGACATCCTGAAGTTTGAGTTCAAATCCAAGGCAATCTTACTCCTTTCAGCTCATGCAGGCAGAGCGGAGAAGCCCAAGGCTTGTCAAGACGCCATTTCTGCTCCTCAGATTCAATTGTGTCTGCGATGTAACTATACTCCCGGAGCTGTGAAGGAAGTCTTACCAATCACCAGTACTAGCCCGTCTTAATGTAATGGACTATTTGTTATTTGGATAGTTTGCAGAGAGGAAGATCCATCATCATAGTCGCCGTCATTCTGAAGTACAAGAAAATGAGTTTCAGAGTTCAAGAGCAGAAAACTATGTTGGAGGCTCTCAAAGAAATTTTCTTCTTTTTCCTGTACCAAGAAGGTAAACAATGCTTTTACATATGCTATATTTTCTGAAGATTAAGGCACTGCCAATTAATTAGCTTAACTTAATTTTTATTATGTTCTTGATTATTTTAAATGTCATTTATTTTTGTTTGTTTGTATATGTATAATTGAAAATGAAGTATAATTTTTTAAAATAAACAAGAATATTATTTGAATTAATTAATACTGTTGTTCTTTTTCTCCCTACTAATTTTTAATTTTTGTCGAAATAAAATATAATAAGCGAAAACCTAAATTCACTCTCTTGCATTAACCCATTAACTGCCATGATCCCCATTTGGATTTAGGGATTTGTCTTAGTAGCTGAAATTTGGTTACTTTAATTAGGTTGGCAACAATGATTACTTTTCTACATTGTTGTTTAAACATTTCTCAAGCTTTTGCACGAGAGTTTGAATAGTAGTTGGTAAATGAGTGAGCTGAAAGCATTATTTATGAGATGAAGTACAATTATTGTGAGTTTCAAGATTTCAAGATTTCAAACGCGGTATGTCATATTATTATGTACACTGTGCCAAAAAAATTGGGACGGCTCTAAAACTCCCGTTCTACTCCGCTGATTGAGGAAATTCAAATTGCGTTTTTCATGTCTCGAAAGCGCGACTTAAGATATGTATTAGATTTATATACAACATTGTTCAAATATAGGTATTTTGACAGAAAATCCGACTTTTATTGAAATGACATGCCAATTTGTTTTTCCATATTTCGTTCCTACGACTCAAATTATGCCAACTTCCAAGTTTTGTAAAAATCGCACGAGTAGATTTTAAAAAAATTAGCTATCAAAATTTTAGCGCCTCAATGTTAATTCAATTTGGATTTTATTTATTAATATCTCCATTTTTATGAAACTTATTTGATACTTTCCTAAACGGTTCGAAATTTAGGGTTATTCCAAAAGAAATTCACCCATTTTTATGATTTATTTTAAAAATTGGTATTTATAAATATTTTTTATAAATTTTTCGAAAAATATTTTGAATTATAACCTATAAAAGTTTTACAATCATCTTAAAGTAGATGTATTTCTAAGCATACCAGCAAAACATTAGAGCTTTTTATTGAATATTTCCGAAGATATACGTGAATTTATATATTGAAATTTGGCATATTTGTTAAAGCGATAGTAAGCAAAATGTGGTTTATGCACTTTCTTAAAATTATTTGAAAGTAGAACGATGTGACTTTTTTTTCTCCTCTCATCCATAATGTAAAAAAGCAGGAACGATGTGACCTTTTTCCTCCTCTGCACTATGAATGGGAAGGAAAATAGATTGCCACATATTAAGAAGTTCGCCAAGTGAGTTATTCCTGTCTCAAACTAAAAAAAAAATTGTTAAGTTAAAGTTTTGAGTTTCTTCGTAAATTTCCCACCATATTTGATAAAATTCAATATTTAGGCATAATTTGAGTCGTAGAATCGAAATATGGAAAAATATTGGTATGTTATTTCAGAAAAAGTCCGATTTTGTGTCAAAATACCTATATTAGAACATAGCTATATATAAATCTAATATATATCCTATGTCACACTTTCGAGACATGGAAAACGCACTTTGAATTTCGTCAATCGTCCCGGTAGAACGAAAGATATAGAATTGTCCCCCTTTTTTATTTTATTTCATTTTTTATTTATTTATTTTTTTTCCCAGTGTACATAATTTCCATGTCTTGTGTACTGACATGTTCTCTAATAGTTTTAGAACATATTTATTCACTATTGTGAATTTTATTTTCCGATGAGGGCTACTTGAATGTAAATCTCCATTTGGGGCACATGGCAGATTCAATCTATATTTCATTTATATTCCAGTTTCCAATCTTTAATCTAGACACCAGAAATAAGTGTAAATTGACAGAAAAAAATTTTCCATTTAATGGGTTAAAGTAAATCCGTATATTCATCATAGAGAAAAGCAGTAAAACGATTATCTGAATGTTTCCAGTATCTGAATTTAACAGCTACTAGAATATCAATTACACTTGATATCTCTTATTCTTCTATACAAATAAAAGAGAAACAAACAACTATAATTCTGATTTTAAATATCAGCAATAACATAGTACGTGTCTGCTACTCATTATTACATTTCAGTTCATATGCTCAAATTTGATAATTATGAAAATTTAATTTAGTTTTAGTTATATTCGCTGTAAGTTAACTCCTTAATTTGTTAAAACTTTTATAGTTTTAAGCTGTGCGAATTGACTTTTGATATGTTGTTATGAGAAGCTGTTTGATTTTTGCTTTTACGTTCGTCTAAAAATATCACCAGATTTATCATATTTCCGTTGTTAAGATATTTTAACACATTTAGAGTTTTCAGTAGCGTTAGAATCATTGACAGATTAATAATTATTTAGAAGTCAAACAACAAAAATCAGCGCTATATTTGCAAATTTTCAAAGGACTAGTTTCGATGGTTTTACTGAGCCATCACCCTCAGCTGCCAAAGTGCAAATGATTAGTGATAAGATAGGATAGAAATGACTGGACAAGATTCAAGCTACTGGCGTCATCTATTGATGAAACAAGAGAACTAAAACATAATTTCTTTAAAGGCTGAAGGCAAAGATGGATTGGAATTAGGGTCATTTACTAGAACAGAAAGATTTTTTGAATGTGAAATGCATCTAGAAAATCTAATTCACCAATGGAAAATGTGTTTTAAATACTTTTGGCTGCAGAAAAATTGAAAGTGTGACTTTCGAACCAACAACGCTGGGTTACAGTGGACTTCTATGTTTCCCGTTTCCTAACATATGCTTCATGTTCGTTTACACGAAATTTTAAGGCACTCTTAGTTTGACCAATGTAAATTAAACCAAACTGGAGAGGAATTCTGTAATTATGCCAGGAATTTTTCTCCGGAATGGGTTCCTTAACCCTCTCGCTGCGTATTTTTTTTATCAAAATAGGTTCAAAAATTGCGTATTTTTTTTATTACGTATTTCAAATCTACATATATTTTAGACTTAAAATATACAAAAATTTTTTGTAAAAGAGTTTTTTTTCAATATAGAATTAGATCATAGAAAAAAGTTATCAGAATATTGAAATTGAAGAATAATGATAAAAAAGCAAAATTTTGAAAATCAATTTTGGTTAAATTATGATTTATTTTATAAAATACAAAGGTAAAAAGTATATACTAATGAAAATATGCAAAATACTTACAAAACATTTATTAGAAATGAAGTTTTGTATGATAAATTTCGAAACAAGGCTCGAGGCAAAGTCCGACCTCGCAATCTTTGCACCAAATTCGCGTTTCTTTTCGAATTTTTTTTCCGCTTTCAGTTTTTTTTGAACAACAGACAGCACACTGTCTACGAGGCTCTTTCTTGATGGGATTTGGGGGTATATGGCTAGCAAAATGTCGAGCAGTTAGCCTCATGGGATTGAGAGTTGAACTACATCTGCTAGAGTGAACACTGGAATTTCTATCTGAATACTTCTGAATGCTTAGTTCAATAATTTGCAAACGGAAATCTAGAAGCGTTATATTTTGTAATGGGTTATCCTTTTTATAAAGGATATAAGCATTCCACAGTGATTGGTCCATGAATTGTCGGAAAATTTTTATATAATATTTCCCTTGTTGTTTTCTGAGGGTGGGGTAATATGACATTTCTTGGTCACATAAATCAACCCCACCCATCGTGTTGTTGTAATCACAAACAACAATTGGTTTGAGTACAGTTTTCTTTGATTTGCATTTCACCAAACGGGAACTTGCATTATGAACTGTACTTATAAGAAAAACACTTTTTTTATCTTGCCACTTCAGAGCCATAACTTTACCCCTTTGGTAAGCAAGGACGTCACCTTTAGGGATTTTTTCTTTTGCAAAATTTGGAGGAAGGTCTTTCCTCATCTTATTTACAGTTCCATATAAGTCTGTTCTTTCTGAAATTAAAATGTCTGCTAACTTTGGAGACATGTAGTAATTGTCCATGGTTACACAGTAACCTTGGCCCAGGAATCTGTCCATCAGGTGCAGAACAATTTTAGTGGAAACTGGATAATTTGCAAATTTCGGGTTATACACAGTTCCATTACCTGTGTATATGAGAAAGTCTGCAATATATCCAGTTCCCACTTCGCAGACCACAAAAAACTTAAGGCCAAATCTTGCTCTTTTTTTCGCGATGAACATTTTCCAGCTCAGTCTGCCTTTGAAGCGCATCAAACTCTCGTCTATGCTGAGATTTTTATCTGGTATATAAAGATTTCGAAATTTGTTTCGAAGATGCTCCATGATGTCATAAATTTTATTTAATTTTGGCCATGGATGATTATCCTTATCAAACTCTTCGTTATTTGTAAAATGAAGGAACTTCATCAGCAAAATAAATCTATCTTTCTGAATTACTTGTTGAAAAATAGGTGTTTGCAATATGTGACGTTTGGACCAATAATATTCTTGTTTAGGCTTTTTTACAATTCCTTGGAGAAACAAAACGGAAAAGAATAATCTAAGTTCTTTCTCATCCGTATCTGTCCATTTTTTCCACCTTGATCTTTCTTTAGGAACTGCCTTATTCATATACTGCTGAGCGTATCTGTTGGTCTCTTTTACTATTATTTGCAACATAACATCGTCAAAAAAAAGTTCAAAATAATCCAAAACAGTTGCATCATCTGCCATAGTGAAATTTGGTCCGGGATTGCCAATAAAAGGAAATGAAGCAGGAGCTGGTGGAATATTTTGCATATCAATTTTGCACCACTGTCGGGCGTTTTGAATAGAAAATGAATTTTCAGATTCATCACTATCCACAGAGGAATCCGAGAAATTTTCATCAGTTCCGCTATAAATATCATCAATATACTCGGAATCAGAGTCAGAACTACTGTCAGTGTCGGAAATATCGTCAGGAACATAGGTCATATCACTTGCGAAACGCTTCCTGCCAGACATCTTTGAGCTCTGAAAAGCGCGCGCAAAATGCTAAAAAAAATTCTTTTTATATTTCGCAGAAACGTGGACAACTAACGCCATCTGTTAGTCGACATCTAAATAAACAATTAAACATTACAGAAAAGCCGAAATGAAACCATAAACTGGGAAAGAGCGGGTTGCACACTTAAATAGACGGCAAAAACGTATCCCCGCGATAATCGCGGGTTGCGCAAATTTTGCTACTTCTACGTTGCCCGTGGAAATCGCGGGATGCGCAGCGAGAGGGTTAAATATGGAATTCGGAATTGTATTGTTAGGCGAATAAACAATCCGAAAGTTAAATTTCTATAAAATACATGCAATTTTATAGCTAATTGACAGAAAGAAAGTAAAGACGACAGAATTCTTAGAAATCTCTTAAAACAAGAGTGTGCCTTTTCTGTGTGTTGAGATAAGAATTTTTTATCTGCTTGATTAATGATGTTGGGTGAAAAGCCCTTGCCAATAGCTACTGCTTTTAAATGATTTAGCTTTTCATCAAGACCAAATTTGGAGGAGAAACTTCAAGTGCACGAAAAACAAAGGAATAAAAGGAGGCTAACTTTGTGTAGTCGGACGACATGATTTGAAGTGTGGTAGAAGGCAAACCAATGAAGGTTTACGGTAAACTTTAGTACTGAAGTATGATGTGTTATGTGTGACCAATGTCTTATATGTGACCTTATTTTATCACTATATCCTGTCTCGTTCATTTGCACTTTGGGACCTGAGGAGGCTGGTTCGGTAAAACCATCAAAACTAGTCCTGTGAAAATTTGCAAATATAACGCTGCTTTTTGTTGTTTGATTTATAAATTAAAATTTGTTCGACGTGTTATTTTACCTTAGATTAATGGTATTTATATAACGTATTCTAGCTTCTTGTAAATAAATAGACACGCTACTTCAATTAAAATTAACACGAAAACTGCTAACGTTTCCAAATTATTAATTTAGATGTCAAACAACAAAAATCAGAGTTATATTTGCAATTATTCCAGGACTAGTTTCGATGGTTTACTGAACCATCTTCCTCAGCTGCCAAAGTGATCATTTGGTAAAGCCATCGAAACTAGCCCTGCAAAATTTGCAAATATAACTCTGATTTTTGTTGTTTGATTTCTAAATTAATCTTTGCTCAGCGTGTTGTGTTAAGCTATCAATTTTTAATTACTGAATTACTGTTAAATTATTTTTCACCTTGCAGGAAGGGCTCATTTTCGTTCTACCATTTAAAAACTAAATAAATTTTAGATTATTTTACTACATGACATCATTTTTCTGTATGCTACATATTTTGGGGACTTTTATGCGAAACATAACATTTGGTAAGTTATCTTTTACTG
>KK120719.1:62481-139609 GCA_000611955.2 Stegodyphus mimosarum | reverse complement strand
TTGCATATAACATGATACGAATCAGTTTGTACGGCCCCAGTGCACGAATTGTCAGAGTGTGGTGTGGTTTAGTTTCTAAAAAAATAGTTCCTAACCCATCTTCGAAAACGACTGATTCAGGGAGTTACAGTGAATGGGGCACAATGCAAGAAATGTCAGAGAAGTTTGCCCGTCCATCAGTTTAGGTTACACCGGAGTTTTGTTGTCAGCATTCTGGATTATGGACTCCAGATTTCAGAGAATTAATCGATTACCATTTTTGTAATTGTGGAAAATTCCGCCTTGGATAACTACGGTTTCTGTTAATAACGGCAAACCTGAAACCAATTACCGTCGTCAAACTACTACTGTATTACTATTTTTAAGCAACTGCAAAATTAGTATTTAATACTGAAATATTATTTTAAAGGATTTGCCAAAAGTTTCCTAAATCAGGGAAGGGAGCTAGAATATGCAGATCCACGGAAATTGCAATGAATCTCTAAAACAAATGCCAAGTGAAAAATGCTTGTTTATGGAAAAACATGACCAATTGGGAAAAGTTAATAATCGTAATATTCTACAGAGAGCTTATGCCTCATATAGTTAACAAAATAATGAGAATGAAAATTTTACTCCATTTAGGTTCTTTCTAGGGTCTCGAAGACTATATTAATACAGTAGTTTTGCACAAGTAAATTGCAATGATATCCAATTAGCATATACTTGAACATTTTAGAAACATTATAATTATTTTTATACTAGAAGAAGCACACTTACCAAACTGAGAGTCTGTTTGTGCGAATCGTATTTAACTCTAGCATAGTTCATTTAATCACATTTTATGAATTAAATGCCACACAGACAAACGCAAACTGATATTCTGTACTTGTAATACAAAATTAATTTTATTACTTAAATATATAATTTTCTTTTTTATTTTCTTCTTGTTGGTTTTTCGTCAACTGTTTACAAATCTATTTTACAATACAATTCAAAATATAAAATGTTCATGTGCAAGAACAGAAAATATACTTTAAATTCCTTTCAATGTTAAAATATGGATTCCATCTGAAAATGATAATACATTTAAAATAAATCACAACATTTCTTCCACATAATCACATTTAAAATAATGCTACTATACTTAAGTACTTAAAATAAATTGAGCATAACTTACGAGGAACATTTCCTTCCATGGCTTGCATGCAAATCAAAGTAACTAAGGAGATCACAGAGCTAGATAGCCATAAAATTATGGCTAAAAAATTGCATAAAAAATTACTCGGAAGCGGATCAGAGGAAAAAATATGACAAAGTTTCTGCAGAAATAAGTACTTGCAGTAGGAGTAAAAGTAGTTACGCTGGTAACAGTTTTCTTTTGAATAATGCAGTATACGCCCCAGTGTAAGGAAAATGCGTTTACTTTTATAATTCCCCAAATGCTCATTATAGTTTAGTATGCGTGAGAAGACGTAAATTATCTACCGTAATTCATCTCGTATCTCGGGCATCATTTTTTTATTATCGGGTACCCCTAGAAAAGGAAAAAAAATGCAGGACGTGTAATCCATAAAACAATTATGCCTTTCATGGTAGTTTTCAAAAGTAGCCTGAAAGTAACAAGACGAAAGTATTGTTACTACCTAATACTGATATATCATATATACTATAGTAGCATTATTTTAACATGCAATATTGTCCCTACCTAATATTGATATGTCATATATATAATATCGATATATCATATATACTATGGTAGCATTATTTTAAGATGTAATATTGCCCCTACTTAATATTGATATATCAATATTGCTACTGGAAAAATGCTTATCAAAACTGGAATGCTTGGTTCTGGAAATTCTGCATATTTTAAGGATTATTATTTAAGGTTATTAAAATAAAAACGTTTAGAGAAAGCTTCAGTGCAATTCTTTTGGGAAACCTTTTTAAGATTCATATAAATGAAACACAGTTTAAAATATATATATTGTTGCGTGCGTACGGGTTCGTAATGGATTGAATGCACAACTCGATAAAAAATTAATAAAATGTATTCTTTTACCAAGAAATAAAAGAAACTGCTGAAATATTTTCTCAGAGATATTCGTGCAATATCGCGGTAGTTAGACTTTAAACTATAGAATATAAACAGAACTCAAATTCAAACTACAGAGAAAGTTAATCCAATCTCACAGCGAATTCGCTACAAACAATAACAGCACTAAGTAAACAACAGTTCGCTTAAATCAACTGCAACTGAGCTGAGATGTTTTAATCCAGCTTTTATAAGCTTTTTAGTTAAGCACGAAAATATTATCGTAAATTCTATTTTCTCGATTTTTCTGGATAGCAAAACAGTACAATTACGAGATATCTATTTATTAAGTATTAAATGCACCCGCTCTTGTATTTTTACTCTTTCCGGCGTAGCTTTCTTTTCAAATAAGTCTTGTGCTACATTGCACGGGAAAATAAAATGAAATTTAATTACAATTGTAAATAAATAGCTAAATCAATACAAAATCCGTAACACTGCCTCTTCCCAAGGACTGCACGTCCTGGGCAGTACAATCCCTGGACAGAAAGCCCAACTTGAACTAAGGCATCAATGTAATAATAAACATTTGCATTACAATAACAACATAAACAATAATTGCAATAAATTTCAACAAACCAAACACTATCAAACGCTAAATACAAATCAAATACTAAGTACAAATCAAATACTACCAGATATTAAATACAAATCCAACTTTATCAAATAATAAATACGCAACAAATACTACTTTAGCATAGACTCCAACTATTACGGATTCTCCGTAGTTTCTACGGAAATTCATCAAAAACTACGGATTTTACAGAAACAAGAGCAGGAGAAGTAGTACGCAAAACGGAACCAACTAATTCATCCGATGATTGGCTGAATACTGGTGCTATCATATATCACGTGTTGAGTGCGTTTCTGGTTTTGAAGAATAGCCAATCGTAGATCAGTAACTCCAACTGTTAATGACTTGTCAATAGTTCCCCCCCCCAAACATCTGTCTCCCAGGTTCCTCGCGGCTCCATTGGTTAGATTACGGCGAGAGCTTAGCGTGTGTCTTGTGAACTGTGATTCAGGTCGAAGTTTTTTGTTAATAATGCTACCTCGAAAGAAGACGTCAAAGTTATCAAAGCAAAAATTTAAAAATTCATATTCTTCAGAATTTCCATGCATTAAAGCATCCGAAATCTCTGTGAATCACGCACACTGCAGTGTATGCAACAAAGATTTCTCAGTTGCACATGGCGGTAAAGATGACTGTAAACGGCATGTTTTTTCTCAAAAGCATATAGAACTTGGCACTGTAAAATCTAAAGAAATAACGAATTTCTTAATAAAAGATGATGAAACAGATCCTATAAAAGCCGAATGCTATTTGTTCGATTTTTAATTGAACATAATCTACCGCTTTCTGTTTCGGATCATTCCAAAGAGCTTTTCAAAGCAATGTTTCCGGATTCTGCCATAGCAAAAAAATTTATATATAATTGATATATTCATATGTAATGCATTCTGTAATGCTTGCTGTCTTAATAATACGTCATTCAAATGGGTTTTCTTCCGCAAAGCGCCTCCAAAAAACAAGGGGCACCCAGTTGTAAACTTTTACCAAAATAAGTATGAGAAGAACATAATTTATTACTAAAAAAAACTTTCATGTAATCAGGCAGTTGCAATTCAGTTTCTATTTAAAATGAGAATATTTGCTGATTTCATTTATGTGTTGATAATGGATTTTCATAGTTTTGGAAATACTTTTAAATTATACAATGAAGATATTACCTATAAAAGTACTTTTTGATTTTATGCTTTTATAATTTCCTTAGAAACTGCACTGTTAAAAACAGGAATATTTTGGAATTTTATAATATTGAAAGATATTCAAAGACAGATGCGAATTTTACTAATTTTTTCCATTAAGTAGATAACTTTGTCAAGAAAAGAGTTCATTATTACAAAGATCTCATTATTAGATTATTATTTCACTTCCATTAAGCTTAATATATTGTTTTCCGTGCTTATTTTAATTTAATACAAATTTATTTTCGTATATCACGTTTAATCGGTTAATTTTACATCCATATGCTTTTATATATTGTTTTCTTTGCTAACCTGAATTTATGTCATTTATTCTTTTGATTATATGCACTAAATATCACCTTTACGCGGCTTATTTCCATGTGTTTAATAACCGTACGTCGCTCAACCGTTGGTGAGCTTGGCGACTGCAACGGCGCGAACAGGTTCTTTGCCGATGCGCCAACGGGCGCTTTGCGGAAGTGCTTTCTATTGTTAGAAAAAAATCAGACGCAATTTCGACCAAATTTAGGTCTTAATTAAAACTTTTAAAGCAGTTTTGATTGAAAAAATAAATATGCAGCAAATGAAGAAATGTGTTATAAAAAAACATTCTCAAAATCAGAACTTAAGCATGCTACATATAAATCTTTGCATTCGTAAATTATAAGTATTTTGTTTAATACTTATATGTATTATTCTTGGTTGTTTAAATTTTATTTCCCTGTGGAAATCATATTCAGAATAAAGATATATGATTTATAGATTCTGATTTTTTCTATGATTAGTAGTGATTTGAAATACTTGCTTTTTTCATATATTAATAGATTTAGTGATATACATGCTTGAGGAGTTAAATGAAAATTTCTAATTAAATGTGCATATAATTTACAAGGTATATTTTTAATTATGCAGTTTTACATGCATATGGATTTTAAATGTAATAAAATTGATTACAATTAATTAAAAATTAATGAATAATTAATTACAACATGCGTTACGCGCGCATTTTCAAAGTTGTATAAATGTCGTTCGCGCGTTGACTACTGACAAGGTTTGCTGAAGGTTGGAGTCTATGAACAGACCATGGTCTTATTCTACTTGCAATTATATGCACTACGTACTATGGCTATAGTGAGGAGCTAATCTGTCGTAATGAACGACTTTAGGCTTAGAGTTCCATGACTTACGGATTCGAACCACGACGTCGTTCGGCCTCTTTAGGACTGTGTACGGGCTATACCAAGGTGACTCTAATTTAGGACTGAATCGTTTCTGTCGAGTTGGATTCCACAACCATATCTTGTCTTCTTCGTTGAATCGATGTTCAGTAGCTGTGGTGTCGTATCGGGTCTTCATCTTCTCCGTCGCCGTGTTGACTCGCTCTCGTGAAGAACTGCGCATCACTTCCAACCGGGTCTTGATATCTTGATGCATTCCTCAGGCGATGAAGGCGCATCCGTTGAGCAACCAAACATGAGGCCACAAGGCAACCAAAGGTCTCGACCGATGAGTATCTGGGATTGAGAATTACCGGTAATCTCGGGTTTCTCTTTGATTTCGTCAGCTTTCTGAGCCGGCCTTTCACACAACGCGTCGGCGTTTCCAGGTGAGTATCCCTTCTGCTGATGGATAGTTATTTCTTCTGATGCTGAGAACAGTTTGTCGTCTTTGAACTCCAAGGAAAACTTGTATTTCCTTAAAAAGTGTAATCCGAGTATGCAAGGATCTGTAATATCTGCCACATATGCCTTGTGATGGTAGGCGGCACTTCCAAGCGTGATGTTCACGTTTAACTTCCCATGTATGTCTATTTTCTAGCCGGACGCAGTCTGGAGGATAACACAGGATGGAGACAAATGAGTCTATCCCTAAATTTTTGAGCTAGATCTTTCCGAATGATGGTAACATTAGGTCCTGTATCGATCACCATATTGCAAGGAACTCCATCGTATGCCCGTTGATTGATAGGCCCTTACTCTTGCCACTCACTGCAGAAAACTTGAGCGCTTTAAAATGGGTCTTCTCATCCACCTTCAAATTCATCTCTGTGATCTGGCCATTAATTTGTTTCCTGCGTCGTTGCTGGGAAGTGATCTTAGTTCCCATGCTCTGGGGTGTTTTGCAGTTCGCCCGCACGTGGCCTCAAGATCCGCAGTTCCAGCACATTGGTTTCTTCTCAGTCCTTTTGTGTTTCGTGACATTTAATTGTCTGTTTAAATCGTCTGTATTATTTTCCATGCTCTGGAGTATTCTGCAGTTCCTTCGTATATAGCCTTCATTACCAAAGTTCCAAAACTTTAGAGTCGACTTCTTGTCACAAAAATTCCATCCTAAGGCATTCAGTTGTCTCGTTAAATCGTCTATCTTATTTTTCGTGCCCATGGGGTATTCTTCAGTACTTTTGTAATTGTCCTTCAATTTCATGGTGCCTCGAATTTCGTGGTGTGCACCAGAGCACTTTTTAAGTCATTCACATGAGCCATTCGCAGTGCTTTCTGTATATCAGGGTCCCGGATGCTGTCAATAAAGTACTGCAGGGAGAGGATTTTTCTTGTTTGTCTCGAGCACTCCGTAAAGGCGAGATGGGACAGCCTTTCAACACCCGTGACGAGCTCTTGGAGTGTTTCCTTAGGATTCTGTTGACAAGATTTTAATTGAAGCCTGCTGTCTTTTAAACACTTCTCCCCAAAACGCAGCTCCAATGCGCCAGATAGCGCTTCGAATTCTAGCCTTTGATTTTCTGGGAGAGATTGCAGGATATCCGCTACGTCTACTCTCAGAGAAGCTGCGAGATATCAGGCCTTAGCTTGAGAATACCATCCATTTGCTTCCGCCACTATTGAAAATTGTGTCTTACAAACTTGCCAGGAGGTCTTCCTATCACATGTCGATAGCTTCAGAGAGGGATGGGCAGGCATGGGTAGAAATTCAAAACCATCCGAATTGTTCCCTGCCGTCGCTACAAAATTCTTTAAATTACCAACTTCTTTGGCAACTGCAGAAACTCTGTCATCAATTAGTTGTTCGATCTGGTGTTGGACGACAAAGCCTCTTCCTTCGATTCGTTGTTCCACAACGGAAACTCTCTCTTCTATTTGTTCTTTGACAGAAGAAACCATTTTTCAATTTTTCCACTTTTATTTTCAACCGCGTCTATTCTGCCTTTCATAGCCTCAAATTTATTTACTATAATGCAAGTAATATCTCTTTTCATCACTTCTTGTCCTGCTTTAATCTTTTCTTGACCAGTTTCATATTTCCTCTTTAAATCATGTTCGTGTTATTGGAGTTTCATAAGGAATTAAGCAACTAGAGAGATTATAGAAACATTTTTGAAGTTGATAAGGAAAAAAAAAACATAGATATTCAGAGTAAGCGAAAAAGATTTTTAAGGATCTAACGCGAGCCCTCATTTCTGCGCCACACTTCTCGAAGTGCTGGATTCGGAAAGACCACTGGTGATTCAAATCACATCGATATCAGCTGTTTTAACATTCTAAGCATTATGGACGTAAAATTACGTATGGAAAAGCGGCTTTCATATTTATTGCACATGATAATTTGTTTTTTCAGCTTCGTTAATGCAGGATGGAATCTGTGAGCCATACCAGGAATTCAAATACGTAAATTTTCCACCAGTAGAATATCTAAATTCCCAAACAAATACCTTGGGACAGATGTTTTTGTATCTTAGGCGTATCTTATTAGTGTTAATAAATCGAATATTCTATTTGTATTTGTAGATCAATTTTAAAATAATGCCACAACACCGCGCGCCTGCAAAACCTGCCACTGATGCATTTTTAAAACGGCACGTTTTCAGATTTGGGCCTACACTCAAATCATATCGAATAATGGGCCAGAAACCCGTTCAGCTAAACGCAGCTAATGCAAATAATAATTTCCAATGAAAATAATGTTATTATTTCTTTCTTTAATAACGTTATGCATCACGCATCTAGTTAAGAATCCCCACTTTTATTTAAATTTGACTTTAAGGGTTTATATTGATCTTTATTGGTTTTTGAAGGTCTTTTCGTAATGCTATTCCTTTTATTAAGCGCAGATGTAGCTGCTCTCCATAGACTTGTTTGTTTACGTCAATATGTTTTATGTTACACTTGCCGAAACACTTTCAGACTTCTATTCTTAAAATTCAAAGTACGTATCTAAAATAAACCTCATATCAAAAACAGAAAATGAAAATCTTAAAGCGTAGAAATTTAAAATCTTCAGACAGATACAAAAGGGAGATGCATCTGTAGTTTGCACACATTGACAAAACATTACCAAAAGAAATTATAATTGCCATTCTCTGATAAAAATTAACTGATGACCGTGAACAAACAGTTTCAAATTCCTGTGCAAAAATAGGAGCCGTTACTTAAAGCAAAGGTAGAAAACAAAATTCAAATCCAAAGTTTTATTGGCGAACAAAACAAAAAACCAAATTAAAATTTAATCTTTTGCTGTGCGTCAGAAAGTTGTCTTTTCAATATATTTTGCATCTTTTTAATCTTCCGAATTTGTATCTTCTGAATTGTGGTAAATTTAGAAAGAGTATGCGGTTATTAAAAATTAATGTTAGGAGCCTACTCATGGTTGAAAAAATAAAGCCTCAAAAAGAATTTTCGGGAAATGAGTTCAGTGTTTATCCACATTAAGTTAAATATTTACCAAAAATCATAGTTTAAAGCGAAAATAAAGTTGATCAGTAAACAACTTAATTCGAAAAAAAAACTTTAAAGAAATATAAATTTAACAATGTAAATAATTCAAAGAACAGCGTAATCGCTCTAAATAGAGATCATATTTAAAAATTTCTGAAAAAGCCAACAAAACATATAGATGTTTTATATGTAAAATAAGTATTTATCGTTAAAACTTTTGTAAAACTAAATCTTTAATGTTGAACAAGCTGAAAAATTAGCTCCAATCAAATTTTAATTTTAGAGGATCCTATGTTAGTTCTTGCATTTTTCTTTCGAAAAAGAACTATACAGGTATAAAACTTCAAAAATATCTAAGAAACAGATGTGATAGTTTGAACAAAAATTATTTTAAAAAAGGAATAATATGTAGTGCATTACAATCTGTATGTTGCTACAAAATTTTATGATCACCAGTCTATTTTATATCGGCAATAGGGAAAAATGTAGAAAAGAAGTAGCGCTATAAATGTTTCAACTGATATAGTTTAAACCTTAGAAACATATATTTACAATACATGCAGTGTAAGGGAAACTTGCTGCAAAATGTTGTAAACAATTAAAAGCAGAAAACTTGAAAAGTATTCAATTTGTACGCCTAATAACGTTTTAATAGTAAAGAAAATAAATGGAACCCCTTATACATAGTTAACTGAAACTACTGTACTCTGTTTTTCGAACCTTTATCCATAAATGAAACGATTCATTGCTGTGTTTTATAGGACCCTCCGGACTATCTTGTAATATGACAGCTGAGATGTGTGTAAAAACTATCCAGGAGAAGGGGAAAAAGAACCCTTTATTTAATATTTTAAAATGCACAAATTGACGACTTGGCGCTAACACAGTAAGCCTCATTCGGGAGATAACTCAAATAGCAAGAACTAAACTAAATATTTGAAGATATTAACAAGTAGTAGAATTATGCCACAGGGCTCAGAATATATTGTTTTCTAAAGAGCACTGAAAATCCAGTAGCAGCAAAGCATAGCTGTTACGCTACATTAACCAGCAATAAATGCTAAGCAGGAGCTCACGCAACAAAAGCCCAGTTGTCGCCCACATTCTGTTAACTTTCCCTTCTAGAACTCGATATTTAAACATTTTCTCCTCAAAATAGAATCTTCATTACTTCACGCGCGCTATCAAATTTAAATATTCTGGCATTGACAATTAGGGGAAATGAAGGTTTATAGGAAATTTACGTAAAATTAAATTAAATTGGTTGTTTAAATCCCTACAGTTTCATTGCTAATATATTTTCGAATCAGTGGTTATTTGAGAAACTGAATAATATTTAATTATGGTATTAACTGTGAGGTTTAATAATTAACATCGGCTAAGAATAGAATATGTGTTGAACTTTCAATATTACAGTACCTAATTAAGCATTTATTGTTCAAATACATTGAAGGACTATATTATGATTCATTGAAATAGTCAAAACATTGTATTTCATACAGCTATAATTGGTAATATACGTATGATTAGCAAATGTATTCTAGGTATTTCAGATGTTGGGTGCGTACAGGTTCATTATAGATTGAATGCACACAAAACCTATTATAGTTTCGTAGAATTTATTTTTAACAAAAGATACACTTAACAATTCTGGAACTTCTCACAAAATTAGTTATAAAGCTCTTCACAGTATCCCAGAGTACAGTCAGTAGTTACACTTCAGATTACTAAGAAAAATAAACACAAAGCAAAGCGCATCTAAATCTCACAGAGAGATATCACAAAACTCCGAACTTACTTTGAACTAAACAACCAACAACAACTGATTGGCTGATGCTGCCGAAGTTCTTATATAGTTTTCTCCCGGTCATCAAGATAGTTCTAGAACTTTCTGTTTCTCGAAATTACTAAAAGGCATATGGCTGCCGGATACGGTTGCAATCGCATATATAGAGTAATTATAGTTATTACAATAGCCATTGCAGCTATACAATCAAAATGTAGCCAAGTGGCCGCCAAACCTGGCAATTGTTTGCCAAATTTGGCAAAAAAAATTAGTCGCCAAAACCCGTTGTCAGATTGGCGGTATCTCGCCAAATTAGAGCGATAGGCATTTATCCAATGTTAAATAAACTTGCCCCTATGTTCTTATTTTTCTGGCAGAGCATCAATTCGTGCGGTTTTCCGTATTATATTATTCAGAAAAATATAAAAATTTCACATATAACTTCACTTAAATTATCCGTCCATGTACGAAATTCTTAACAATCTTTTAATGTTAATAGTGTATAACATCATCATATGTGTCATAGCATAGTCGAAATAATTATTTGTTTGCTGAATTATTAAGAAACAGTTCTAGTTTCAAATCAATGCATAATCAAAAAAAGAGTTTCGGCAACATTTTTGGCAAGTTCCTTAGCATCTGCTTTGCCTACATTAAGTGGAAATCTTCCTGAAAATTCTAATTTCTTCATAGACGTTATAAATAGCATAGCTAAATTATAAAAACTGGCCGAATGAACAGAAAATAATAATACTAAAAATAAACTATCGAGAGAGTACTTTTAATTTTTAGATAATCGCCCAAGAACGGCTAAAGAAGAACAGTTTTAAAATTCAGTAGAATTACTGAAACTAAAGTTATTGATTATATCCCCGAAAAGGAATCAACCAGTTAGAGAGTCAGCTGAGGAAATAACTGCAGCAACTACAAAATATATCAATGAAGATTCGGTTGAGAATCCTAGCAGAAACAAACTTAAAGAAACTCAAAGCATTCACATTAGTAAGTTATTAAAAAAGGTTCGTCCGATGTCTAAGCTGGCAAATTAAAAAATATTTTATTTCATCGAGATGTTTTTTCGTGTCTGAGCGTATGAAAATATTATCGCACGTATCTGTAAATTTTTACAGTTTTAGTGGATTTAATTCCAACAATTTTGAAATTTGTTGTCCAGTAGGAATGTATGGGAGCAAGTAATATTTATACGCTTGGTTAGTTGCAGAATGGTCTGGGCTGACTAAAGTCCAAGAATTAAAAATAATAAAAAGAAGGAAAGTAAAAAAGCTTACTAGGTTAATTTATGCAAAAAATATTGAAGACATTTAGGTTAATAGAAATCCTACGATTTAAATAGCTCTTAGGGATATTTAAAACTAATGTGCAATATTAAATAATAAAAAAGAATATAATAACATGAACAAGTAAGAAATAAAGGTCAATGAGAATTTTGCATGTGTTTGACATTGCATGAACATTTTTATTGGTAATTCAAGTGTTTGGAACACAAAAAATGATAAATTGTGTAAAATCTGTTGATATGAAGAGGTCTCAATGGTCTGTTTAAAAAAGAAATTTTAAAATATGTCAACAGGTTTGAAGTTACAGTTTTAGTATCATGCTGCATGTAAAATGTAGATTACATGTAAATTTTTCAATTCTGAGACACATCTGTAGTAGCACTACACTAGATAGTGCCAAAACATGAAGATATTGTATTCTAAAAATTGAGTATAATCTGGAAAAATAAAGTGTCAAATCATGAATGTACGAAAATTGTCAAATTATCATGCTAATATATAAAAAACGTAGTGACAGATCATTAGTGAGTCGAAATTGTGATGAGATTATGCTAAATAGAGTGCAGTAAGAGATTCTGAACTTAGTGCAAGATTATAAAAGGTGTAGTGCAAAGTTTTCACACAAGCCGGGCTAGTTATATAAGAAAATGTATTTCCGTGATACGGCTTTTCCTTTTCTCCGTTGGGCGGTGGGAATGTAAAGGATAGCTCAAACATTTTCCCTTCGAATTCCATTTCGGCTGTGATAATAGACATTGGCTAAAAGGCCTGTAAAGAGCTCAACAATGGGTCTTACGGAATCGAATACCCAACAATGGGTCTTACGGAATCGAATACCCAACAATGGGTCTTACGGAACGAATATAGCGTCGCCAGTTGGCAATACTACTTATATGTAAAACAGTATTAAGAACTATTTTTGTTAACATCTCTACATCGACGGACACTTCTGCTGTACCCTCACCGACTCTAGATGTTGTCATTATCGCAAGAACGAAAGTCTATCAATTGAAAGCAAGACGCTCCGATCTTCACTTCGATATTCTTCGGAATCTAGAAGCAAACCCACAGCCCGGGGAGAGACGTTATTCTGGCTTTGCTCAAGAAGAAGGTCGAGGAAATTTTATTTAGCTTAAAGTCACTTTGTATGAACCTATGCACTAGTTTGCTTGCCCTCCCTGCCACTGAAGCAGAATTTATGTTTGAACTTAACGTGCATCCTAAACAAAGCACTACTCCTGCTAACTGCTCAAAATAATGAAAGCAAAAATGAATGAGGTGGACGCGGATGGTATTATGATTCCGGCGAAATAGTTTCCCAAAAGCCAATTTCTGATGAGAAAATCCCTAATAATACTTCGAATACTGCAACTAATCAGCTCCAAATTCTAGAACACACGCCAGATTTGGGGCTTAATCCTCCCTCGCAGGCGGCCGAAAACCCCGAACCCAAAATTCAGTTTTCTCCTTTGGTTCATATTAATGCGATAGCGGATTCGTTCTTTTTGTTAGAGCTATCATGGAAACAAGCTTCTAGCGTCCAATCCTGACAAGAAACGGATTTTGTTAAATTCGGTACTGCCAATGATAATGATTACCTTGTTTAATACGTTTTCCTGTTGAAACGAAAACTGAATCCAAATCATATAATCGAAAGTCTGAGCTCTCCTTAAAGACTTCCATACTAGGGCTTCCCTTAATACCTCGATCAGCTTTGGGAAGGCCGCTATCGAAGTATTCGGGCTCAAAGTACGCAAGATCTCACATCTCAAAAGATGGAAATTCTTCTATCTACAAGTCCGTAACAGCCTGAAAGCGGACGATTTCTATAACATCACGAAGCTCCTCAGCAGACAAGTGAAAATCGAGCGATTACGAGGAGCAATAGTCCATCACAGAGCTCATGCTGCTAATGCATTTTCCACAGCTCGGAAGTCTGTATCCTTCCTTAGTGATGTGTGAAATGTGCTAGTCTACATCAAGCCCCTGACTACCCGAAACCCTTCGAGGAGCCTATGGAGTGAGTAATCTGCTCAAACCCGTATGCTTCGAATTGGTGTTCATGTCGGAGATACTCAAAAATGAAAAATCCCATTGCAAAAATTTGCGCTTGATCCAGTCGACCACTGGTCCTTCCCGAAAACGTAATGTTAATTCTCGATTGGCTACTATATTCTCCAGTGCTTGTTAAATCCCTCATGGAGTCTCTTTCTCCAATATTCTCATGGGTATACAACAGGTTACATCCCCGTATTCAAAATTTTCCAATCCCTCAAAGAGTAAATTTAACTCTAAATTGCAAGGAAATTCTTTTGATCATTATTTAAATTTCAAACGAGCCTGTTATTAACCAGAGCAAACTCCATTTGGCGTTTAAAATCCCTATTCCTTAACTGCGAGTGACTCTCTTTGGTGCTGACATCGCGTATCATATTCTTTAATAATTAAGTAGCTATTCAATTTTCTGATTCCTCTATTTATTAAAATTCAATACTTTGAAAGGTTTGAATTACCTCGAAACATATACATGGAATGCCAATGGTATCATACCCAAAATGCACGAATTCCGAGACTATGTAGGCTTTGAGATTATCCTTGTCCAAGATACCAAACTCCAGTCAGGCTGATTTCTCAATTATGAAAACTGTAGTTTATACCGTAATGACAGACAAGCTTTAAATTCTTCGTGATATATTTCATGGTGCTACATGTGTCTTTATCAAAAATAATACTCAACTTCGAAGAGCGGAAGCCCGGAGTCTGAGCAAACTCGAAGCGATTATTATCGAAAATTTTATTTAGTTCACCCCAGTCCTGACCTGTAACTATCTTCGTCCATTGCGTGGAAAAGGTACTAAATTAGCGGTGTTAAAAAATTCAAAAAAGAAATTAACAAAATTTTAAAAGTATTCACTATTTCGAATAATATCATCCTCTGTTGGTGTCATAAATTGTCATCTTCAGTTTTGGCGTTGTGTAAGATTAACCTTTCTAGTCGTGGCCTCCTAAAATATGATCAATGCAGCCAGATTCTAATTATTCCACTGGATACCCAAACACGTTGCGATGCACGGGTAGTACCTTCATTTATTGATTTGATTCTTTTTAGAAACATTCCTTTTGATCATCACATGACTGTCGAAAGTTGCTTATTCTCATATTACAACCCCGTAACTGCTGACTTTAATTGTAACTCTTTTAATCATTGTTCTCCGGCACTCGTCTCTACAAATTGGGATAGTGTTCGATTAAAGGTAAAAGCTTTCCATCCTTTGAAATTCACTTAACTTCTTAGTAGATATATTTAAAGAAGTATCCAAACCCACACTTCGCTTAAATGCTTTTAAACTTCATCCAGAGATCAATTTCAAAATTTGTGAAGAGAATAAAGTATGAAGACTTTGGTAAAGAACTAGATGTCCTGACTTGAAATTAGACTTTCCAGAATGAGATCAAAGTATTATGTGACTAAATCGTCCACACACGATACTCAGAATACATTCAGTCTTTGAACATCAATGACAACACTATTTGACAAAAACTCGCCAGACTGCGCAAACAGAAATCCCACATTTGGCCCTCAGATTCAGACGCATTCACAAGTGCTTTCACGCAGTGCTGTTTCATTCATAAGTAGAACGCTGAACTTATTTCTAATATTCTCCAAATTCAATTCAAACTACATAATGAAGGAATTTTTGCGAATACCGTAGATACTTTCCAACCATACTTTGAGCAGTTTATAAGCTCTCTATGCAGGAGAAACCTTTAATATACAACACTTGCCGAGGTAAATGAATATATTGCTAATATTAAGCCTAAAACGTAGCCAGGATTGGACTGTATTTTGAATAGCATACTTACTTCCCCATCAGCTATGTATTTGTTTCATAGGTGAAGATATTATGCGTTTCTTTTTTTACTGCACATGGGTAACTCAACACTTACCTTTTATTTAATTTTAGGTTATTAAGGCATACCAGAAACAAATCCTAGTATTCTCTTCTATTCGGGTTATTGTAGATCTCAATGCAAACATGAGAAAATTAAATCTAAATAATCTCTTCTTTTTTGGCTTATTGCCCTCTTAAATTTTAAAATGTACAACCATTTTTGGTACGAGAAACACGAATCTCTCTCAGGACTTAGAAATCCGGAGTTGCCGATAGTAGTTGATATGCTAGCAGTTACACCATGAAGGAACGCTGTAAGAAGGAGGAAATTCCTTAAAGTTCAAGAAAAGACTACCTTTTCGAGATATTAATAAGAGAAAGAACAGCATTTTTTTATAAGTATCTATAACTAACAGCCTGGACGAAAATATGACACTAATTCACGCAGTGGTGCAAAGGAAAATGAATAAATTAACATAATTTATAGATAAGTAATGAATCCCATTTTGAATTCATTCCAGAGGAAAAATAAGTTCGAATAACTGTGCAAGCTAAAATACTACAAACTTTTCTAAAAATTAAAAAATCCTTTATATATGCATTATTTCAAGAGATATTTAATGTGCATTGATCACCGATGGCCAGCGATTCAATTTTTGCATTAAGAATTTTAAACGACTCAAGCTTTCAGCTTATTATTTGAAGAAATAAGAAGAACAGAAAGATTGCATAACAGATTTTCATACAAATATATATCTTAAATAATGTACCATTACTATTGATTAATATTTTATTTTTGACTGAGGGGTAGTTTGCACAATATTATCGCACAACATCAGGAGAATACTGTGGATAGAAATTATGTCTAAGATTATGATCACATATCCATAGGAGACTCAATATTCAATAACATGCACTAGGTTGATTAAATTGGGAGCAAAAGCTTCGCATTGGATTTAAAAAACTCTAATATTGACTTAGGCTTATACAGAATCTTTCCTGCATCATGTCCAAACGAAACAGAATGGAAGTCGAAAGGAAACAAAACAAACTATCTGCATTAAAACTTACTATGCAAGAGACGTGAGGAAATCACAATCTTCAGAATCATCTCGAAACACCTGCTACGGTTTATATTCTATCATAACTTAGTTATTTAAAATTCCATCAGCTTAAGACCTGCTTTTTCTAGTTTTGAAGTAATTTGTTTTCGCACAAAATGAAAATGATTCACTTTCCGCTTATTTTCTTTTTGATGTTATTATTGAATAAAGTTTGTGTTAATAAAAAAAATTACACATTTACATTTTAAATATCTTATTTTCACTCAAATTACTCTGAAATGCACCTCTAACTAAAAGGAAAAGTGTTTTATTGCCCTTATTCTTTCCAAATCCTGAGCTAATATCCTTAGAATAACTTGGAAACATGCTCAGTGAATATACTATAATACTGCATTTTGAATACCAGGATATTTAATAAACGAACTGCCATTTATAAAAGAAAACAAAGTCAATAAATATTCATAAAAATTACGTGTTTTCACTTTAGCTATCTTTTTCTGGTGAATTCTCAGTATAAACGAAAATCTGTGATACACCTTCTCATAGACTAACCTGGAATGAATTACAAAGTGTGCATATAATTTTATGAAATCTTTTGATAACTGTGATTTCTTTGTCGAACAAGTTTGAGGATCACCTTAATAAATAGTGATATTTGCCTCTAATTATTCAATGAAAGATTTAGGAACTTATACATAACATAATCATAAAATAAATGGAGCTCGGAGTTCATTAATTCTATATACAAGATACGTTTTCGTCATGAAAGTCAGAGTTAACTCTACAGAAAGAAACAGCGAAAAATTGCTTTCGATTAGTTTCTGGATTTGTTGATTTAGTGAAAAGAGCGCAGTTGAGTCAGAGCATTTTTAAAGGTCTATAAAGTTCTAGCTAATTTAGTGTCCTTGGCAATTAGAACTTGGGGAAGAGTTTCGAGAGTATTGGCTGGTCTTCTTATAAGTATAAAGACAACGTCCAAGGAGAGGTCCTAATAATAAAATACCCTTTTATGCATTTAAAGAAATATTTGACACTTGATCCCTCTCGAGCTTATAGGAAAGCCTCCACATGGACTTTAACTTAAGATGGAAAGTAAGGAACTTAACTAATTATAACTAACTAAAATTTAGCTGAAGCTATACAGAAATAACTAACTGAGTTGGCCTGTAATTAAACCTCACCGGGTAATACCAACATGCACGTAAGTCTACGATCGAACGTAGTAAGATAGGTTTAAAGCAATGACGTGGCCCGAAGTCAGAACTCGCACTTCTGAGAACTTCTGAATTCTTCCACGGATGTAACTGAACTTCTCGTTAAATACTGCTTCTACCTCATTTTACTAAAACGCGATATAGAAAAATCATTCGGGCAGGGAGTTGCAGGTGGAAAACAAGAAATTAAAGGAAATGGTTTTACAATTAAAAATAACTATTAGAAAATTAAAGTAATCGCTGCTTGTCTTCTGACATTCTTGCGAGGAATGTAGAAGATTTTTGCTGCTCCTATAAAATTTCTTCTGTAATTGTAATTATGTTTACCAGAAAAGGACATCTAAAGTCTAAAGTGAAAACGCTTAATTTTGTATGGAAATTTAGTCATTTTTAATTTTTTTTTATTTTATAAAACGCAGTTCTTTTTTTAAATACTCTGGTATTCAGAATGCAGTATTACTCCCATAACACAAGACTTCCTATTTAAGTCGCAATGTCCCAGGAAACAGTTAGGATATCCTGAGGATGTTGATTCTCAGATATCCTGAGCACTTCTTAAGCCAACATCCTGTTGTGTAGCAAATTCACGTAATTATTTAAGTTTGACTTAAGATTTAATTTTTTATTATTCTAAATTTATGCTACACAACGTTATTTTATTTAATACGCTGTATTTATATTTGCTTTAGTTTAATTTTAATTAGAGGATTTTGGTACTTTGGATTTGTACGTTTCGTTCACTTGTTACTCGTTAACGCGTTGAAACACACAATGGAATTAGGTGCTTTTCTAAAATAAACTTGATTTAATATTACTTAACTTAAATTAATCCTCTATTAATTTATATCACTGGATGCAGAAAAATTAGCCTTTTAATTTAAGATCACTTTCAAGTTTCTAGGTTTAAAAGTTTTTAAGTTACAGTTAATTATTTAACAAAATTTTTGCACTTCGCGGGGAATTGGTCTTGGGGGGAAAGGATTGAAAAAAGGGTTGCACTTGTAGTTGGATTCTAAGCCTTTGCTTGAGAATTTCCGGTCGGGGTTGGGTTTTTCTTACGCTTGGTCGGATTCTTCGCATTTTCCTTTGGCGTGCTTGGCGAGATTTGAATTTGTGTTTTAGTTCAACACCTCGGAATTTGGAAGATTGTTGCAGGGGTTTGTTCGGAGTATGAAGTTCTGGAATGTTTTCACCGGGTTTAGCGGGGCTTGGCGATAACTCGTTTGCTGACTTGACAAAAAGCCGGTGCAAGTGTCATCCTCGCGCTTTTCTTCGGCTGATTTGGCGCTGTTACTTCCACGCGTGCTCTGAGCACGAGTTTTTTTGTGCGACTTCGAAGAGACTTCTTCGTTACTGGGGGCTTATGTCTCCTTTTGCTTTTATCGTAATGACGGGCTAAAGGTCTAATTTATTTGCTTCCTCGAGAGAAAAAATTTCGTTATGAGATAATTAAAATTTACTTCCGAATTCCATTCAAAATTCAGGATTTTCTATGGGCACAGACTGTCCCATCAATTTAAGAAAAAGAATGATTTCTAAGAAATTCTTCTGATTACGGCTTCTAGCTAACTGTTGCAGCTCCCGGATCTAGATGTTTGCTTGTCCTGTTTTCTTGTTCCATCCTGCTGTGCGGCTCCCGTCCTGCCGGATGAAGTTCTAGATGTCTGTTGTGAAGATGTTGTGCATCCTGCTGTTCACCGATGAGAATGGGTCTGACCATCTATTATTCCAGGCATGTCGCCAAAGTTTTTCCTTCATACATGTCATTCTGCTGAACCCATCTTCTACATCATTTTCTTTCCTACAAATTTCCGGCTAGAGTTCAGATAAGACTTTTTTTTCTTATTTTATTCTAGAAGACATAACTTAAGTTCTTAAGAAAATTTTTTTTATTTAAAATTACAGATTTTAACTATCTCCTAAAATAGCAAGAGAGATAGCAGTGATCTCCTAAAATATCAATATTAATTATTTCCAAAATGTAGTTATGTTTTAATTTAAATGTTTGCTTTAAAGGATTTGAGATGTTGAGGAATTTAAATTTTAGTATCTTTTGATGATCATACTGACTTTGCTGAGGTTAAAGTAAAATTGCTCACTGTCATAAAATAGCTCCAGTTTTAATACTCTAAATTTTCTTAAAAGGGCGGTTTTGGTATAACTCAGCTGAACATAATAGTGGTTTTCTTTCTTTTTGTTTTTTTTTTTTTTTTTTTTTTTTTTTTTTTTTGTGCAACACGATAAATATTTAACTCTGTTCAGAATATATAGAAATTTTGTATTATCTTGGATTAATAAGGTGTAAGAACCTTAAAATTGTCAAAGGAAACAGTTGTTATGAATTTTATATTTTTAACTAATGAAATAATTATGCTTAACTGATAGTTTTTGAATTTTTAAGTTGTATTTTTTTTAAATTGCAGAATTTGGTTGCAACCCAATATTAATGTTTGAAATAGTGGTCATGAATTTTATAAATTCCAACTCAATGAAATAGTTATTACTTATTTAATTGAAGTTTTACGTGGTTTATTTTGAACATAATAGAAATTTATTGAAAACACATGTGTATGTTTCACTGTGAAAAGAAAAAATTGGTACAATTATCTTTTATTTTCATACCTCCGGAGGAGTGAAGGGTTTAATACTAAAAAAATTGATTTTGCGTTAATTTTGACATGTTTAAAGAAAAAATATAATAAACTCTAAGGTTTTCTAGTATTACTGATTTATGTGTTTCCTTTAAAATATGTTAACATTACATTGTTTCATTAGCATCAAGGTTCATCGGGTTGTATGCAGTAACTTTTTTAAAATTTCACAACGCAATGGTTTAATTTGCTTAGGTTAGTCAACTCCACCCAGTTGGCACCTAACAATCCTGAGGATTTCCTGTTCAAGTCGCAATGTCCCCGAGATATATGAAGATCTTCTGAGGATGTTGATTTTCAGTATCCTGAGGACTTCGTAAATCAACATCTTAAGTATGTCCTGTCCATGTCGCAATATCCAGGGGATATATGAATATCTTCTGACGATTTGTTTCTCATATATCTTCAGGACTTTATCGTTTATCCTCCTGAGGATGCGCATACTAAATACTCCCGTCAAGCAGACTGAGGATATTTATTCTCAGCACATCTCAATATGAGCTGAGAATTCAAAGCTCGAATTTGCTAATACGAAAGCATACGCAAGTTCTATTTTTTCTTTTAAGAACTGCTTATTGGACTACATTTAGAAAATATATTTATACAGTATCGGTTTTAGACTTGCTATTTTTTTATAAATTTTAATCAGTCTTTTCCTGACACTTTTGTTAATTTATGGCTGTAGGTAATCTGAAAGGGGCTTTTAATGAATTAGCTAGTCCTAAAATATTTTCTACATTTATAATTAAAATGCACGTAAGCATTTGTATTCATATAAAATCAATTGTTTATATAATAACTTTCATCTACTATAAATTACTAAAATCATAGAACTAATTTCTAATCAAACTTTAATTCATTATCTATGCCTCCATATATGAGATATGACTTGACTATAAAAGTTTGATTAACAGCGCAGACAGAAAATTTTCTTAAGTATCTAGAAAAAAAATATTATTTTACATCTAATTCGTATGTTTAGTTTTCGTACATTTTTTCTTAGATATATAAAATTGCTCAATTTTTTAAAATTTCTAAGTCACATGTTTCTTCAATTGCTTGTCAGGGGGATATTGTCAAGCACTGTAATGGTATACTTCATAGCGACTAGAAAGAGTTGAAAGAAAAGCCGGATGGGATATTCATTAAATTCATTGAAAATACTGTACATTTTATGGAGGCTGATATCTGAAAATATTAAAATAAAAAACCTTGCGTCACACGAAAATTGAATTATAAAAATCAAATCTTAATCTATGGATATTCCGCATATAAAAATTTAATTATTATGCTTACACTTATTTTTGTCTTGTATATGATGGTTGTAAGTAAAACTCGAAATATTTTCAAATTTTTGTTGTTGTTTCACAGTGCCTAGTGATCATAGCACTTCCTCACAAATTACATGCACGTGTTTTGAGCTTCATATTGATAGTCTGTTTAAGAATAAATTCTAATTGCTGCATAATATATTTTGTAAACATTATTATAGATATTTTGCTAATATATTTGAGCTGAAACTTTATTTACGTTACAGGTTTTCTTAGAAAATCTTTCACGAAAACATTTATCCTATGAACAGATGGCCATGATATACTAAGCTTTAAGTAAATAATCCTTCAGGCTGCACAGAATTAAACCGCTAAACTCTGGTAGTTCGACAAGATTCAGATCCTGGGAAACAAGTTGGCTGCATGAGATTTTTCATGTTTTTTCCTTATGTATAGCGCATAAACAAGCCTATCTCTCTCAAAAATGCAAGGAGGTTAGTAAAGACATCTCTTTCCTTTGCTAAACTGCCCTTTAGTGCTTAGCCACAGGCCCTTAAATCAGGCTAACCAAAAATTATTTTTTTTAAATTTCCAATGGCTGGCACTAGCCGTTAGAAGCGATGGCTACTGTTAAGGCCGAAAGCGGTGATCACGTTATTATGAGGGTAATAGATGGGCCTACGTTGCCTCCTCTAAGGGTACAGGCAATTTACTTCTATGCCATCTCCGGTATTCTAACTTGGGTCTTTCGGTATGGCAAGCATTCACTAACCACTTTCCCGTCTCTGCGGCACTAATCAGAAGTAATGTAGTATTTAGTTGCTTGGCAATATGCATGCGGGAAATTAAGGCATGGCTGAGCGATGCACTTACTTACATCAAGTTATAAAAGTATTCAATTAATATAATCGAAGATATTAGAACAAAACTTATTACTGAAAGGATCTATCATATTAGTAACGAAGGATGTTTGCTGCTGTGCAGTAATAAGCAACAAGAATCTTTTTAACCCTCGAAATTTTAGTTTACAGACTCAGTTAAAACCTAGATTGTACGAGCTTTAATTTGAATTTATAAACAGAAGAATCATTTTATTGGGCTAAAAAATTCATTACAGTTTCTTCGTTCATTTTCTGGCAATTCTTTAATAATGAAACTAAGTCTTTCAAAATGATTGAGGTAAGAAGTAAGTTATTTTTTACCTCTCTGTAGTAGGAAAATGAGGTTTAAGAATTGAAAGAAGTAATATTAAGTTCTTACTCTCCTCAAACCTTACTTTGCTACGTTAGAAAGCTCTTTAACCAGACAAATATCCGGTCTTTGCTAAACAGAGCGCGAAAAATTATATATCCAGCACTCTCGAATCTTATACGTTATCCCGACAATGCTACATGACTCCTCATAATTTAACAATAATTACTGCTTTATTAATTTATTTGTAACATCCAGAAACTGCAGTAAACACTTTTATTCAAGGTAAATAAGACAAAGTTAAATGTTGTTATAAAAAATAGATTAAATAGATGTTCAAATTTTAAATTAAAAAATTTATTTTTAAATTAAACGCATTCTTTAAACTTAGCAGTTTTATTACTTTATTTTATGCTATAAATATCAATTAAAGTTGAAAATCTTAAATCTTTGTTTCCATTGTTATCACTGTTTGTAAAACTGCCCCTTTTATTTGCTTTTGAGAAACTGAGCTCTGCTCAGAATGTAACACCTCCAAGCACTTTTTCTGTAGCAGATGCCCCCAGAAGATTGCTCTTTTGTTAAAGTTTGTTTGTGGCAGGTTTCCCCTCCAGTATTCCCTACATGTGAAACTTATAGAGAACAAAGAAAGCAAAAACGGGAAGGCCATCTGAAACCTGAAGTAACTTTCAACGGAGAATGGCCCCAACGGTGTTAATTGCTCCGTAACAGATATGCTTGAAGAGTTACTTTTTGATTTGTAGGATTCAACTAAGCTGAAGCTTAAACGTTAATTTGCCGTCGTTTCAAATTCTGTTCCAGTTAGGAGCTAAATTCACAAACAAGCGTAACAGAAGAATTTTTATTGAAAGATTATGAAAAGTATGTTTCAAAATATTTCCTTTAGCCTACGAAAATGAACAGAGCTAAAAAAATATCTCATGCATCTAAAAGACAGATTTATAGAAAAATAAATCGACGTACATTATCGGAGTCATCAGAAAATGAAGTTAGCATTTAATTATGTAAAAATGCCTGTGCCGAATTTTCGTGCTAACGAATATCTTTTAAGTTCCCGTTCAAACTGTGATTCGGAATATGAAATTCATTTAACTTGCACTTTGACCTATAACGTTTGTTTTGAAGTTGGTAAGAAGGTACTTAATCTATTTCATTCGAACAGAAAAGGGAAATGAAAGATATTTCATACAATGTTTCCTCACACTACTTGTGAGAACTCTTCTCTGGAATTGATAGACTGAAGCTTAAAACTCCAAATCAACCAGAATGCTTTGAGTGCATTATTAAAAATACTGAAGAATCATAAATGCTTCAAAAATTTAGCAAATGATGCACGTACACGCGTGGACACTCCTAGGATTTCCTTTATAAAAAGAGAGGGAAATGGAAACCATGTATACTTCAGCTTAGAAAATCAAATGAAAAAAGTGCTTAGCCTTCAAATTTTGCTTCAGTTATCTTGTATAGAGATAATAATAAATATTGATGGTTTATCCATATTCAAATCAAATAATAATTCCCTCTGCCCGATTTTGGTGAATATTATTTCTACTAGAAACGTATATATCGTGGGTGCATGTTATGGTAGTTCAAAATCAAAAGCTAATGAAATTTTAAAAAAAATTACGTACGAAACTGTGAAATTGTCTTATGCAGGTATTAACTTGTCAAGGGGCTATTTAAGACCCTTGACAATTGTCGGGAGTATGTACTGAATATTCCGTTAGGCTTTATGCGCCTTGTGTGCTTAGGGAAAAAGTAGTACGAAAAATGATTACTATTTGGATAGGCGGAGGGACAGCTTACAAGCACGATTACCGCGTAAAAATGTTGAATTAATTTTACAAAATAGACCAGTTTAAAGCCTTGTGTACCAGTTAAATTTGCAAGAAAACCAAGGAACCTAAAAGAACTAATTTCTGCTCCATTAGAGCAAATAACAAGACGAACTCATGAACTATTCAATAATATTTTAGTCATCAATAATGATTCAATCATCGTAACCTACTTAAATTCAGAATTTCAAAATTTAAACACAGCTCTCGTCCACTAATTAAAGGTTATTAAATGCTTAATTTTATTATTGAATTTTGAATACAAATTAACTGACTTCAGAACTGATTTTGTAGAATAATTTAATTATGGATATATTGAAGAATTTAGTTTTGGGCTATTGAATGGTTAAAAATGATTTTTAGTATTTAAGAGCAAAATTTTCTCTTATAATATTTTGTAATTATAATTCATTTTAAGTCCCTTACTCAGTTTTAGATATATTTACAAATTATTAAATAAATTGAAATTCAAATAAAAAAATAAGTTGTACAAATATTCTCAACATTTCTTTTTTTTTCATAGTAACCACAGAAGGAGGACCTGAGACTATCTGTAGAAAATAAGTAGGTTTTAGGTATGGTGTCGATGGGACCTAGATAAGATGTTCTGAGGATATAATGGGATGTGTTTAGAATGTTCGTGAAATATCTCGGGATGTGCTTAGGATGTAATACGTAGGATTCCATTTCCTAACAACTTCTCGTACGCTGTCGATGGGAGTTAGGTAGGATGTCCTGAGGATATACTGCTATATGGCACTCACGAAGATATGTTTAGGGGGTTCGGGGGATATTACGGGATGTCCTGAGGATGTACATATATCGCGAGAGTAACATCCTCAGGATATCCCGAGGATGTTTCTGTGCTATGCGGGTACAAGTTTCACTAAGTATGTTTCCAAAATAGTATTCTAAGGTTGTTAGCTAAGCATTTGGAAAGAATAAGGGCACTTTTCCTTTTAGTTACTGGTGCATTTCAGAATAAAATTCTAGACAAAACCTCTTTTTAGCTTCCGATTCAATTATATTGAACAATGAATTTTGGGATAACTTCTTACCGGTGAACAATAAATTCCTTATTAATATTAACAATATGTTTTCCTTTGCCTGCACTAAAAGGAAATGTTTTTAGCAATTTTTCTATTGCATTCAGATTTAAATATTTCCTTTTAGGTATTTTAGACATGTTACGACTTACAAAGTAAACTGAAAAAAGGTTTCTTCTTGTGATTTTTTTCAATCTTAAAATTCAAATTTTCAACTATCGCATATGTTAGAATATCGAGCTCCCACTTCATGTTTGTAGACATAGTCAATAATTTTATTACGTATTCGAAATCTTACAGCTATAGCTCTTTTCGACTGAAAGGAGATAATATACGATAATGCAAGGAAATATTTCTTGAAGTTTTCTGAGAACATCCGGAGATCCTGATGTATATATGCCAACGGAAAGACTTCAAATAGAGTATCATGGCTGCAATTCTATCCCTATGAATAGCCGTTCCAGAAGAAAACTCTCACTTAAGCACCATTTCTTCTTCAAACCCGAGGTACACTTATTCATTTACAATGTCTCTAGAAAACTTCTTTTTTCTAAGTTTAAGGTAAAGAAATTCCTCTATTCTCAGCTCGAATCCATGCAAAGAGATTTGTTAACAGTATCTGACAGGAAACTGCGGAGGATAAAATCTTTTTCTATAGAACTACATTAGCCGAAATTTGTTAAAATTACACAAACGGCTTTGATAAGTACCTGTAAGACGCATTTTCGTTAATGAATCAGCCTTTCGCCAATCTGAATTTATGAGCTTTGAAATGGAATTTATAAACGACGTTTTTTATATTGATCAGTGTAAAGCTTCGGTTCTTGGGTAATTGAACTTCATAAGACGCGGATTTATATTAACCAGTGAGTTTAATTAACAGGGGTGTCATATACTTCTTCTGTAAGCATCTAGCTTTAAACGAAATTTGAGACGAAAAATGAAGGAAAATATATTATACACAATTGCTGTAAAATCAGTGGAGAAAGGTGTTGGGTTCCATCCTTTTATTTCACAGCTAAATGTGCGAACCTCTTGCACCAATAAGTGGATAATAGCTTGAGTGTGTCAACAGACTCCAGAAGGATTAATTACCATTTATTTCTCAAAATAAGAATTAACACCTTCGGCTCCTATCTCAGAGCGTACAGCAAAGCCTCCACTTGGGCTTTAACTTAAAGTAATAAGAACTACAGCTTCACTAATGCCTAACTAAAAAGATATAGCCGAAGCTATCCGGGTTCTAAGTAGTTCGCTCCTCAATCCCAATTAAGTAGGCGAAGCTATCAAGGGCCTGAAGTACAACCGAGCGTAGTAATAGCTTAGTGAGAAACGTAGCCCAAAGGCACACGTGCGCTAGTCTGAAACTCTGGCTCTCAAACGAAGTCAGTGGAACATAGACATAAATACTACTCATTTGCATTCAACGCGTTTCTGAAAATACATTCTAGTAGCAAATTGTAAGCTGAAGTTAAAAGAGACAGGAAAGGTGCATAAAAATAAAAGAACTGTTATAAAATTAGGATAAATCTTACATCTTTATCCCCCAGAATTTAACTACTCGAAGAATAAGGTCTCAAAACGACCTTGTTTAAGAGTGTAAATTCTTTACAAAAATATCTAAAGCCAGACTAAAACTAAGGAAAAATATATTCACAAATTTTACAATTTGATTGACAACAATCATCTGCTTCTTTCTGGTACAAGCTATTCAGTCTTCGTCCTTCCAATTTATCTGGAAAGAAACAATATCAGTAGTGTTCTTTCAGAACAATTTCTATTTTCATTACCAATACACCTTTATTGAAATTATTTGGCCGTCAAATGGCTTTCATTCACACAAAATTTAAATTTACTTCCCCCAATGCTCTCCAGAAATTGTTCTGAATGGCCTGATCGTATTATTGTTGTGTATTCTGTGATCGTATTATTCTTCTGTATTGCGAAGATACACTATCAAAAGAACAGCTACGATTTGTTAGAACTTGACTTTCCAGACCTCAGAAAACTCCTTAAACATAAAACTATATCTAATGTGCTAAAAGAGAGCTTGATTTAAATTCTTAAGTAAAGTCTGCAGAGCCTAACTTTAAACGTATTCAATCTATACTTTCTTTCAATTCCTCTTTTATACAAAGTTCTTTGCACTCGTACTTTGACCAAAACTTACATTCATATTGGTTTAATTTTACAGTACTTTTAAAACTGACATTAACATTTCTACTTTCAACACAACATTTTATAATTGACTGTACATCATTGATTATAGTTGCTATACAAAATGTACAAATGAAGTCTTTCGAGTAAAAATATTCACAAACTAAACCCTCGCAAATTGCAAATTCCCAAAAAGAGAGATTTACAAACCAAATTCTCGCCAACATGCGAGTACCAAAAATCTTTTCTTTGAACAGCATTTAGCAACTTTTAACCACATGATATAAATTGAACTTGCATTCTAAATAGGCAAACAAAGAAAATTTTCACTTATCTCTTTGGTTTTTATAATCCTCCATTCTTTTCTCGTAGAATTCTTGTCAAGTGGGACATCTTAAATTTTGAACCTTCATTCTTCTTCTTGAGCGGCTGGTATTCTCTCTCTTTTCTTTTCTTTCCTCTGTTGGTGAATCGGCCTGATTTTCTTGTCGGTTGAGGGTCCTACGGATCTTTCCTCGGGATATTTAAACCTTCGCTTGATTCTCCTGCTTTTCTGAAACGTAATGGTTCTTGCGTCGGCTGTTCCTTTCCCTCTGGCGAATCTTCGCGCTGAAGCTCTTGTGATCTCCTTTGATGTGGTTTCCGCAGGAAAATGCTACCTCTGTGGCGAAGGCTCCTTTGTTGTGACCGGGTTCTGTTTTCGAGCTAGTCGTTTTCCTGCAACGCCTTCCACAGACTTTTTCCGTTTCACAGTCGGAACTTTCTTCTACTGTAGGGGTACTTTCCTTTTTTTCATTGTCCTCTTTTTCGCTGACCCTTGACCTTGCTGCTGCTGCTGCTTACGCTTCGCGGGTACTTCTTCCGTACTCTCGGCTTGCTTACTTTTGGTTGCTGGGGGGCAGCTTGGTGTATGACTCATTGAAGTTCTTGGTGCACTTCCAGGATCCTGCAATAAATTAAATTTTTCATTTTTTTCTTTCTCCTCCTTCAAGATCATTCAGGTCCAACTCCAGCATTGCCTGTTCTTCTTCAACCGCGTCCATCTTTACCTGTAAAGTAGGATTTTTGAAATTAATTTTTACGCTAGCTGCGCGTAACAAATCAATCCTCAATATAACAGTTAACAAATTATTGACCACAAAAAATTAACTTTTTGAATCTCGTTCTTTATTTGAACATGCAGCCGCACTTTCCCCATGCAGACACAGTGTTTGCCATGGAACGTCGTTTAATAAAATCTGGATCTCTGGCGAAGCGAAATTTTGTACGACTACCGCATTTAGTTTGATTTCTGAAGAATGTTTCTTTCCAGACGGTGACCTAGCTCTCTTCTTGGTCGGCGCAATCAGTTTAAATCCTTCTTTTCCGCCACTTGATTCAGCTGCGTTTTATTTCCCAATGCTGTGGACTGACCAGTCTTCCTCTTATCTAGTTTTCTAACTTTCCCCGCTTGCCGATACGGATTCTGTTGGTCTTGAGCTTTCTGAGTCATGACGGAACCTTTACCGTCGAATACTGCGGCCGGCTTCGCTGCAGCTCTCATTGTTTCCACGATAAATCCGAATCCCTCCATTGTTTTTTCTTGAGGCTGAGGGAATTAAAGGGTCGGTTTAGTCAACGTAAAATCTTCGCTACCTAGCGGCATGGTTAGTTAGGAACGTATCGGGCGCCAAATGTGAGATTCCACCCTTTTATTTCACAGTTCAATGTAAGAAACCTTGCACACTGATAAGCGATTAATATTTTGAGTGTGTGAATAGAGATGTAAGACTCAAGAAGGGTTAACTGCCCTTTATTTCTCAAAATAAGTATGAACACAGTCCTATCTCAAGCATACAGCAAAGCCTCCACTTAGGCTTGAAATCAAACGAATAAGATTTAAAACGTAACTAAGGCTTAATTAAAGGTTACGGCCGAAGCTATCAGGATTATAAGTAGTTGGCCACTAAATCTCAATTAAGTAGGCGGAGCTATCAAGGGCCTGAAGTACGGCCGAGCGTATTGACAGCTTAGAGAGGGACGTACCCTAAAGGCAAACGTGCGCTAGTCTTAAACTCTGGCTCTCTAATGAAGTCAGTGAAACATCGACTTAAATACTACTCATTTGCACTAAGCGTTTCTGAAAACACTTTCTGGTAGGAAATTTTAAGCTGAAGCTAGAAGAGATAGGTGCATAAACGTAAAATAACTGTTACAAAATTAGGATACACCTTACAACTTATAAAGTAGAACCTTCAATTTTCTAACTTCTCATTTCCTTTAACAAAGATACGAAATCTGCAAGCTATGGAAACAGAAACGGAGTCCATTAGAAGTAATCCACATTTTAAAATGTTGTATTCTCACGGAACAAGCTGCATTTTGAACATTTAACTTAAAATGCGATGCATATTCGGAGTGGTTCCCCACCGCCTGCACGAATTTCTGGGAGTTGTAGTATCGTATTCTCTTTGGTAACATAAACTTTGGTAGATCCTACTAAGGAACCTGGGGACTTCTCGTACAGGCGTAAAGAATACTATCACAGACGAAAGGTAAAAATAACCGTCTATTTTATTCGTCAAACTCAGAACAAGAACAGGCACGTACTTCATGCTTACAATAACAACCGATAACTTGCGGTGGAACTTAACAATAGTTACACAATAAATTTAAAGAGACATGCTGTTTTTAATTTAAGTTGAAGTTAACTAGGCTGACTCAGCAACATACCCGACGTCGTACTTAATTAATGGTCAAAAAGGCGCATCTGCAACTCCGTGCAATAGCAAGAACATTCTCGTAACGTGCGCTGGCTAGCAAAAACGTGCTCTGAATAAACTACAAAATTCAGCCGTTTCAATTCTCACATAGCTTTAAATTTGCATCCAGGCGATGAAATGAGAGGTTCAGGAAAGGTATCCAACTTAAGACAATTTGTTATGCAAAATAAGGGATTCTACGTCTTAAGGTTACTGAAAGATGAATTGGGATCAGATTACAATGTAGAGTCGAAAAAAAGATTAACTTTTGCAGGAAGGACTACAGAAAACGCGAAAAATGAAAGCGCAGCATAGTAAAGAACATTATTTTATTCATCAAAATGAACAAACCAGTATATAGAGATGTCACAGAAGGTGTTCGAAATTTCTATAGCTAGCTTCAACACAAGCCTAAGAACTGCGCCCCACGAAATCCACAACAGGTTCCTCGCGTTTGCGATTGCATTCTGCATTCTGATTCCAATTCATATTTGAGTACCCTCCTAGAAGTTCATAGAAAATTTAACGAGCCACCCTCTATATGCATACGCCATTTTCTAATTTTTTTAGCTGATTCTGTTTATTCATTGTATTATATTATGGTTTGGTTTGTTCTACCCCCTTTGAAGCAGATATATTTCAAGAATAAATTTTAGGTTTTTATTTTTAATTATTATTCTTTAAGTAATCTAAAATATTATGCAAATATTTTCAAGTTTTACAACTAAATACAGAAAACAATCCTAAAATAAATCCAGAAAAGCAGTTGATCATGTGAAATTCTGAATTACTCGTTAACGAAGATTATTAATATTATATGACACTTCCAGTTTTTTTTTTCATTTCTTGCAGTCTTCTTTTTAATGTATTTTAATTAATTTTTACTTTGTCTTTTGCCTTCCTGGTTTACCATGACGTATGAAACAAATATTTACATCTAACGTATCATAACATTTATTATAGCAACTGGCTCCCAATGAAAAGGATTTATTTTCTTTTAAATTGTATTTTTGTTAAAAACCTATACGAGAGAAACAAAGGAAGATAATATAAAAAATAAGAATTCTATTAATGCACGCCAAATGGTGCTATAGAAACGTAATAAAGTTAAAACATTATAACAATTTTTAAAGTCGCGAATACATACAGGCGCGCACAAAATATATTTAAACATTTTCAGAGCCTCAACTTCAAGACACTGTGGGCATTTAAGGTCTTCCACAAAGAGGTAGAAGAACATGAAACGAGTTTTCATATTCGAACGTAATGCAAGTTTGCGGAAATGATACTCATAATGAATTTTCTACATCCAAATGCTTTGCAATGGTATTATGCTTCAGGGTATCTTTATTAAGATTTATCAAAACCTAATTTTAGAGGTGGATTTCGATACATGTATCGAACGTACATTCTAGGTACATGTGATTCGATACGTAAATTTATTAATACTTTATATTAAACTCACTTGATTCCTTCTTCCAGAATTCGAAGTTTGGGCTTAATCCAAAGATAATTCGAACATTTTCTATTATTTATTTTTAAAATTTGTATTTTTAAATAATTTTTATAAATTTTTTAAAAACATTTCGTTTTAAATTTTTAACATCTTCTTAAAGTAAATGTATTTATAGGCACATTTGCAAAAAATCAGAGTTTTGTATTCAAAATTTCCTAAGATATACCCGAATTTACACATTGGCATTTTTTGAAATTTGGCATATTCGTTACAAGCGATAATAACGCGAAATGTGGATTACGCACTTTGTTAAAATTATTTAAAAGTAACGAACGTGACTTTTTTTCCGCTCGTATACAGTAAGAAAAAGGAAAGAAAAATAGGTTGCTATAAATTAAGAAGCTCGCCAAGTGAACTGTTCTTGGCGCAAACTGGAAAAAAAAAAATGTGGCAAGATAAAGTTTTTAATTTCACCGTACATTTCGCACCAAATTTTACAAAATGTGATATTAAAGCATAATTTGAGTCGTATAATCGAAATATGGAAAAAGGTGGCATGTCATTTCATAAAAAGCCCGATTTTGTCTCATAATACCTATGTGAGAACAGTGTATATGTAAATCTAATACATATCCTATGTGGCGCTTTCGATACATGAAAAACGCAATTTGAATTTCGCAATGGGCCCAGTAGAACGGAAGATATAGAACTGTCCCATTTATTTATTTATTTATTTGTTTTTTGCGAAGTATACATATATTTCACAAAACATAAAATATTGGCATGAGTTCACGAGTTTGAAAGGAAGAGAATCCTTAAATTTGATATACATACAAACTCTATCATGTCAAAGTTTGAAGGTAAAGAAATCACTAAAATTTCTAAGCAACTACTACGATCATTTTTCTTTTCTCAGTATAGTACACTGCGTAGGCCGGATGCGTAGGTGAGACAATCTTAACAGCGATTGACTTCAAGATATTTTATCTTCATTTATCCTACTGGAGCTTTTAAATAAGACTTTTTCCCAGTTGTATATTTTAGTTTCGATTGTGTAAGATTGTAGCAAAATCTCATCTACCCACTACAACAGCTTAAGCCAGGAGAGTTTACATAAAGTGAAAAACAGTTCCTAAACAAAATAACGCAGCAAAGGTTAAAGTGACAGCAATGCAGGATGGCTATCTGCTTAGGACCGTTATTTGATTTAAAAATACCATTTTTTAATAAAAAATAACAAACTGAAGTCAAAAACCAGTAAAAGAGGAATTTATATTAGCGTGGATTTTAAATTAAATGGCTCTTGTTTGGCAGCAAAAGGACAGATCGCGTTGCAAATTAATAAAATGTTTTTAAATCTATGTCAAACTAATGTTACGTTTTTGCATAATTTAACATTTTATTTAAAGCGTATTGTTCTTCCAGTTAGATATTTCGAAAGATTCTGCAAAAGTCTGCTACTGTAACGCTTGCTTTTTACTTGATTAATTGCGTATTTAATATGCACGAAAGAAGAAGAACAAAAAAAAATGCACAAACTTTTAATTTAAAAGAAAGATTATCAAAGGAAATTTGCGATAGTATTTTTCAAGTAAATTAAATATTTTACTTAATTCTGATCCCATTAGTGTTTGGAGAAAATAATTTCACGCTTTTCGCAAAGTAAAATAAATTTCTTTCAGTGCAAATGTTTTAATTATTTAAGCATGATAATTACGAACCTTTTCGTTATAGAAACGAAATTTAATTATTTACAATTCAAAATACCTTAGTACTTCCCGAGTAGTAACAGAACATTAATGGCAAACAGCAGATGCTACAGAAATGTGATTTGCTTCAGTAATCTCTATTAAGTAAAATAAAAGTAATTCGCTAATAAAATCTGTTAAGAGTTTAAAATTTCAGACAAAACAAAGGCCTTTAGTTGCCAAATTAGAAAATAATTCCAATTAGCAAAGTTCTAATGGCTTTGCATGAGCTGCATGTGCTAATTAAGTAAAGTTCTAGAAGTAGAGTTTTTAATTCATGAAATGAATGTTCGCATGTAGTAAAATTCAATTTCATTACTTCTAAAAAATTTGAAGTAAATTCCGAGAGCTTTCTGATCCGTGACTTATGTTCATGTTTGATATCAGTGCCAAATAAATATTCATTATTGAAAGAGATAAAAATAAAAAATTGATATGGACACCATATGACTTCCTTGTATGGCCTTTTAAATCATACACATATTTTGCTGTCTTTCGTTTAAATTTATTTCACTTCTCATTCAATTAATTCAGATGTCGCTTCGCCGCAAGGCAAAAATATATTAACTCTAAAATGTCTTCATTAAACATTATAAAATACAAAAAGCATAAAATACAAAATACAGTTAAAATGGTTTAAAAAATAATTTTTCGAATTAAAATTGTAGTTTCTAAGCAAAAACAAGCGAGTCGGCTAGCGGGCAGGAAGACCGATTTTTCAGTGCAAAAGTTTGAAAGTTTACTTTTGGTTCCACGCAAAAGATACTGAAGTTGGTGCACAAACTGACTTAATTCACTATTCTACTAAGAGTTTCAAATGTAAGCAAATAACGGCTTCTCTAGGCTTAGTATCGTTTAAACAACTTTTAAATTGTTGATAACCTTACAACTGTTGAATGCAGATTAACGAAATTCATAACCGGAACATATGAACAACATAATACAGTAACTTTTAAAGCAAAAAATGCACAACCTACCAACATATAAGAGAAAGATACCTGAGTTTATAGAGCCAATTAACAGAATGGGTCTTTATATTGTGGGGTTTTACTTATTTATTACAGTGTTCAATCCTTGAACCCCACAAACATTAATACGGAATAATCCCTTAATCGCGTGCTTAGAGATGTAGGAAGAATTAATTCCTCTTTATTTCTCATAATAAATATGATACAATCAGTTCCTAACTCGAAACGTACAGCAAAGCCTCTACTTGCCACTTAAATGAATATAAAATTAAACTTAGCTAAACTAAAGCTGACTGAAAGATAAGCCGAAGCTCTCATGATTCTAAGTAGTTAGTCCTTAAATCTTAATTAAGTCGGCGAAACCAAATAAGGGCCTAAAGTATGGCCGAGCGTAGCAATAGCTTAGAGGGACGTAGCCAAAACGCAAACGCGGGCTAGTCAGAAACTCAAGTTCTCTCTCGAAGTCGGTGAAACATCGACTTAAATATTTCTCTTTACTCATTTGCATTAACTGCGTTTCTAAAATTATATTCTGGTAGGAAATTGTAAGCTGAAACTAGAAAGATAGGAAAGACGCATAAACTTAGAATAACTGTTAATAAAATTAGGATAAACCTTACAATATATATATATGTGCACCTCCATTTTTGATAACAGTTGGCAGCACCAAACATATGTATATGTGTATAAGTTCGGTATCACAGACTGTGATCAAAAAGGGAGGTGCACAATTACATGTTTTAGCTGTCACATAAAAGAATTCAAAATTCGAAGGTTACTCGTTTTTGACTTACAGGAGATGCATACATATGTACTGTAGACGTTACAAAATAATCTTCTGATTCCTTCTATTTGGGAAAACGCTTCGTTTATTCTATCCGCATGTACAGATGGCATGCATAAAAAATGGTTAACTTGGATTCGGGAACGATCAAAATGGATATTTTCGATGAAATATAGTACCGGAAATTTTGGAAATAACAATACTCCTTTACCTTGTACAAGGAAGCAAAAATTAAGAGTTATTATATGGTTGCTGAAATTCATTTAATCCAAGGTTCTCAAACTTACTTTGGTGGCATTGTAATATCTTTTTCATTACATTTTATAAGCTTTTATCTATTTCACTTATGATGCCAGTCGTTATGACCTAAAGCAGCGGTTCTCAACCTTTTCAATAACGCGTACCACCCAAATATAAATTGAAAACCTTTAGTACCACCATTTTACAATGGTTATTTTTCAATTTCTAAATAGAAATGTTAAGAAAAAATCTGGAAACTTTCAGATTTTATATTACGCCCAAGGGGGCGTTTTTTTAACTTTTCGTGTGTTACCTTTATTTATATCATGTTCTTCTCACTTCAAACACATAAAATTCAATTCAACAGCAATATCACAAAATATTTAAAAGCAGCATAACAGCATAGCTTTAGAATTTCTGATACACAGTCTCGCGCGCTGGAGATTAAAATTTTTGTTTCGTACAGTGATGCCTTTGCTTGCTTTGAAATCGTTGAGTTTGTTAATCAAAAATCCGTTAAATCTTTTTAAAATTTTAAATAGATAATAAAACTAATTCGAAATTCAAATTTCGTTCTTCCAAATGGCCATGTTCGATTGGAAACCTACGTTATTCGAAATTTGATGGCTCTAGACACCGTTGCTTTTTCACAATGCGAGAAACATTCATGCAGATTCTTCGTTACTTATTTCTTTAAATATAATACACAGTGATAATATTTGGTGGCAACAGTTTGAAAAGTGGATCGATGTAAAATGCCGTTTTGATATTAATAACCCTGTAGTGGTAATGCCCTTTGGGCTAAACAATATTTTGCCATTTGCACAAGCTATTGTATATTTGAATTAAATATGCACACATTAAAATATTAGATTAAAGTTGGTTACCATTTTAATTATTAAAATTTAAGTTATAATACTTTAATTCTAAATTTTAGTGTGAAATTTGGGCCTGTTTAAGAGAAATGATTATCTTTATGGCTGGTCTTTTTTCTCTTACTTTTAAGCGCAAATTAGAATTCATATTTAATTTTTTCTTTATTTTTATGTAGGTTGTGCAAAAAGGCAATAAAAATTTAATAGCTTGATTTGAAATGCTTCTAAATTCTTTTTTTTCTGTTAAGCCAAAAGTTAACAAGTGTCTTATTTTTAAAATCTTCAGTTAGAGTTCGATCATAGGAGTTTTCTATCAATTGTTCCTTTTCTTCACAAAATAAAATTTCAGCTGTCCTTGAAAAAATGAATTTCTAATCCAATTTTCTTTTTCATAATCCTCGGGACAATACATGTTGAAATTATCTATCAATGAAAAACAATAATTTCTAATGTCGAATGCTAATTCTTCTTCCATTTCCAAATTATTTTCGGCTAGAAAACCTTCTAAAATGGCAAGAAGCTTTAAGTATTATTATTTAATTCCTTGATCATTAGCTCGAGATTTTTATCATTGCTTTTATTGTATCTCTAACTGTAAACAAATTACCTTTTTGTTCTTGTAATCCTAAATTTAATTCATTTAATTTCATAAAAATATCAACTAAATATGCTAAACACGCCAACCATAATTCACTAAATAAGAATTTTTGCAATTCAAATTTTAAATCACAAAGGAAAATTTGAATTTCTGATCGAAGTTCAAAAAGACTATTTACAACTTTGCCTCTGGATAACCACCTTACTTTGAAACTGCCCATCTCTTGGCATAAAATCGTGATTATTCTGTAATTAACAGCTCGGCTTTTAATAAAATTAACAAGTGTCACAGCTTGATTTAAAACGATTTTCAGGTTTTGAGGAATTGTTTTGGCTACTAAAGCTTCACGATGTATGGAGCAGTGAGTAAATTTAATTTCAGGTGCGAATTTCGTTATTTGAGAAATCGTTCCGGAATGTTCTCCTATTAAAGCCAGAGTTCCGTCACTGCATACGGCAATGCACGCATTTCATGAAATATCATTCTCAAACAGAAAATTGTCAATTACTTGGAAAGTTTCGCTTGCAAAGCTCTATCATGAAGATATTCACAAAATACATACGCTTCAGCAGCTCGTTTATCTTCTTCGAAATGAAAGTAAACTAATAATTGAACAAAGTTTGTTATATCAGTACTTTCATTTAATTGCAATGCGAAATACTCATTGTGTTTTATTTCTTGAATAAATGTCTCTTTTTATGAAATTTGCCATTTCATGAATTCGTCGACATACCCTATGATTTAATAACGGAATATATTATTCCTTTCATTAGCCGCTTTTTCGTTGAATGAAGTTAAAACGATATCTTAGCTGCTGGTAAAGCGTTTCTGCAATATTGTGAACCTGCCCAGTCTTAGTAATTCTTAGGCTTATAATGTAACTAGCTTCCAAAGCTTTTTAACTTGAAGTAACAAAACATTTCATTACTTGTGTACTGTTTTTGAACTCCGATAATTTCATCTTAAAATATTCTACAGGTTTATGCTTTAAATTGGCATGCTTAGATTGAAGATATCTTTGAAGAAAGGATACTTTCATACATTGATTGGTTAATAGTTCACCGCAAACAACACATTGAGTTTGAAGTTCCATTTCATCTCCATTCCAAGTAAATCCAAATGATAAATAACTTTCATTACATTTTCTAGAAAGAATGCTTCTTTTCTTTTCAATATTCTTATCGCTAATAAATTGTCTTAGATCCATCACCTATGAGTCGTCACTTTTTCGCTTAGCCAATCCTATCCAATATATAATAATATATTTTTCCATTTTGAAAATCTAGGTTTGCTTTATTATTTTTCCGCAAATATTTAAATGCACAATATATTATGACTTCTTCAAAAACAGATGACGATATTCTCAAATCGAGTAGAAAAGTAGGGAATACAAAGCAACAAGAAAAAATACCTGTTGTTAGAGACAACGGACCGACGTAAAATGTTTTACCTATTGAAAATGAAGTAATATTAGTCCGTAAATGGCAACATAAAGTGCTAGCATGCTAATAAATCGATAAACTCGAAGAGAATTAATGAGATACTAATACCTTTTTATATGAACTTATTTTTATTTCCTATTAAAGACTGCTACCATTTCTATCACTCCTTTTAAAAACATTATTTATGGCAAATTTTGTTATGTCTACGGCTAAAAGAATATTTGTGAAACGTACAAAATGGAAAAACCACAAAACCTGCCAAGCGACAGATCTTTCGCCTCTTGCTAAGCGGCTATAGTCCTTGAAAGATGCTCAGATCGCATAAATTTACAAGTGTTAGAGAAAAAAATCTATCAGAATGTTGGAGTTTTAATTTTTGAATTTAACATTTAAAATACTTTGCTTCTTTACGTATCACCTATTTTTCTATTGCGTACCACCGGTTGAGAAATCCCAGATCTAAAGTATATCATTGATTTTTAAATTACTTTCTAATAAGCTTTTGAGTACGAATTCCGAAATTTAGTGGATGGCAACACACTATGATATAGCGATATTTTCAAAATCTGATTTGCATTTCTTTTGATGAAGTCAGAGATACATAATAGATTAGCCAGATAGAAAATTCGGTTAAATGTAATGTTTAATTTGTCTCTACATAAGCTATAATAAGTTGAATGAGGGTGGAAACAAATTTTGATTAACAGTCTTTCGTACTACTGAGAGACAGGTGGTAATGACCACCGTGATAATTTTCGAGCGTTATTTCCGTCAACCAGGTTATAAGATGTTTTTCCTTTCTTCTGGCATACTTTCGTGGTGTTCGTGGTTTCATGGTAGCACATACAACGCGTATTCTAGAGGTGCAAGTTCGAGTCTCGGCGAAAGCATTGCACATTTTTCACTTCTGTTACTTCAAAATAACCTAATGTCTCTTCAGTGGCGACCGAACTAAAATGCGGAGCAAAATAATTCGTAACCCATGATTTGGCGATTAGGTCCTGTAATCCCCAGTCGCCCTTCGAAAAAGGGAGTATAGAAAGTATATCTGTCCTTTTTTTCAGCCTGTCTTCGTGGTGTAACGGTAGCACACTCGACGTGTTTGCAAGTTCCAGGTTAGGTGCTCGGCGAGGACATTGGACATTTTTTACATCTCCTGTTTCAGATAACCTAATGATTCAAACAAGCTACTTGCTACTCGATTCGCAGATAATGACCCTTCCGCCTCATAAATGTCATCATTCCATAGCATACAACGCTACAACAACTAAGACAACTCGTAGTCCAGCTTCCAATAGAGATTCAACACAGTTTTACTTCTTTCCATTTCAGTTGTGCACAGACGCAAAAGAATTGCAAATTTCGCAACAGATTTAATATTGATATGAATAACATATCTTAAATTGACATATCTTACTTTAACAAAGAGATTAAAAAATCTTAGAATTTTACTATACAGAATGAAAAAAATGTGAAACAAATAAATGCAATTAATATGATATTTTTGATTTCATTTTGATTTCTCGGTGAATTTTCAAAAATGGGTCGGATTTTCTCTTCTGTTTGTTGATGTATACTATTTTAAACTTCAACGTAAAACTGCGTCTGGTATAAAGTTTAAAATTTTTACAAATCATTAAAAACGTTTTCTCCGTCATTTAAAACGAGAATGATTGAATGATTTTACTTGAGCAATTTTCTACATTTTTTTAAACAAATATACTTTACTATAAAGGAAAATGCGATTTTTTGATTTTTGCTTGGACATCACTTGGAAACATAGTTTCAAAGTTCTAATGAATTTACATCACATTACGCTTTCTTATTTCGTATATATTTCTCAAGTACTGATTTCATCTGTTATTTGCCCTCTCCTCGCTAAGCAGAAATTGCAAAGAAATCAAGCTTAATATAGAAATCTTCAACAACTTTATGAGTTCTATAGCATGCCCCTTTTTCATAGATATACAGGTATTTTCCATGCACAATTTATTTCGAAAACAGAATAAATATAGAAATATTACAAATATCAGTTATTTCAAAAATACACTTTAAAAATGCTCTTGAAAATCAAATAAAACGTTGCTTAGAAAATCCAGCAGAATAATTGTTAGCAATATTTCATTACCATATTTTTTTATAATTATTTGAAATTTTAATACCATTACACATATTTCCGTGCCTACATTCACGACTGATATTTGAAACATGTAGAATAAGTTGCAGTCTTGTTATTCATGAAACCATTTCCTGTCTACATTAGATAATCTCTAGATAAGTTTTCTCAGTATTAATTTCAAACACAAGTTACAATCGGATTTACTGTGCGCACTGAAGAAATTTTATTCAGTTGAATTACAGCTGCTTGACTAGAACTAATTTAACTCGAAAGAAAAGAACCAACTGGTCTTTTTGATTAAACAACGAAAATATGCGAATGCATCTGATAAGAAGTAAAAGTATACTAAAAACATAACGTAAAATCGGGTTTTTAAAATTTTAAATTTGCTGGAGTGTATTTTACGATTTTTTTGTGTACATGTATATATGATGAAATTATGAAATAATATTTCTATCTCTCTCTACATGTAATGATGTTCTGAATTTAAATTTTTTAATGCTCTGTATTTCATAAAAATGCACTTTAATCTGTTTTTGGGGAACCCTTAATTACTTAGCATTGATATTGCAATTTTTCCTAATGCAAATCAAACATCTGATAAACCTTTGTTCTATTTGCACTTTTTTCTGTTAATTTCTGGTTAAATGTTCTTTATGTGATTTTTAGATTTTGTTATCTATAACGTAGAACAGTATTGGTAATATTCATCGCTTAATGTTTTTGTATGAACACTTTTTGTTTCATTTGCAGTATCAGCAAGGATGTTTTAGTTATTTAATTTTTTTTGAGAGAAGGGGGAAGCAGAACTCATTTCACTCCATCTTGTTTTTTTTTGGTTATGTGTGCATTTAATTTAGGATTAAATTGAAATTAAAACTAGGTCACTCAGTTTTAATTTATTTAAAAGCCAATCCCCAACTCATCTTCTAAGTGCCTGCTACGTTCACTTTAATTCTGTCATTTCTCGCTAAAGTGTCATTTTTGTCAGATGTCTTTTCCAGACATTTTCTTTCAGCTACACAGCAATGAATCTTTAATACGTGTCTATACCACCAGTCCCTTCTCATCCAGTGAAATAATATGATGCTAGATGCTGTAGACAATTACGTGACTTATAAATTAAGGGAACTGGAATCAGCTCTTACTACTTCTCAAAGATTAAAAATGATACATTCTTTTATTTTCTTACCTTAAAGTGCTCGCACTTCACTGCATTTGCGTAGTGATACGCACTATAATAGGAATGAAAAATGTTAAGCCATGTTAATGTTACATTTTCTGATTTTTCCAAAGTATAATGTCAACAGCTGATCATTTCTGCGAAGTCAACCGTGGTTTTCAAAGTTCTGCATTTCTAAAATACTTAAATTGTCGGCTAAGGAAAATAAAGGATGCCCATTATCACATACAAAGTATGTAAATACATGAATACATGAAAATGCATGAAATGTAAATTAATAAATATTCACATTCACACATTATCATTCGAAAAATTACATCTCCTCAGGTATAGATTACATAAATAATAACTTCATATCGAAAGCAGAAAAGGTTTCCTAAATTATTAATTAAAAACATGCTTTATACGTGATACCAATGTTCAGTCAAGCTTGTTCTCGGGATTTGCCTAGAGGTGTTAGAAAATTTCAAATTTAATTCATTTAGAGTATGAAATAAGATGATGAATGCTTACATTCAGTGGCACGTGAGGAAATTAATAACATAGTTAACATATCGAAATTACTTTAGCGATTAATAGAGCCCAATATTTTCCTGTTTGGAACAGAGATTAGTTGCAAGTGAAAGTATTAACTGTTTCTATTTTCCTAGAGTACAGTGAAAGCGGAGGAAAGCGTAACACCTGATTTCTGGCATTAAAAATAACAATAAATACTGTACTTACCCCGTCCCTTCGATATCGAAGTTGAGCAGCAATACTATGTGATCCCTAGTAAATCCCTAGCATTTGGACTGGCTCACTGAAGGGGATTGACGTGTTATTTTTCAACGGTAAAAGAAAATTTTATGAAAAATCAACTAATTCATCTTTTGTGAAGTGTCTTCTATTCCTTGGAAAACACATATGTCATATCCTGTTAATTAATTTCAGATCTCATATATTTTTCGATTCCTTGAGAATTAAATTGGCAACATGTTTTTATTTCTTGGGTTGTGTTTTGTGTTTCGTAATCATTAGGTGTACTTTACATGAATTTATTCAGGATAATTAACAAATGATGCTCATAAATAGTTGCAGTTATCATAACAAACCCACTTCAATTATTCTTGCGGAAGTTTTTCTGTATCCATAAATATTCCAATACTTACCTAAAAAAACGAAATGGTTGAATTTACAGAATAAAAAAATAGTTTTTCTGTATATTGTATATGTTCCACCAAAAGTCTTTATTTTCAGTATGTAGCTTGAATTTAAATGACTCTATTCCAGAATTTGAATTATCCTATTCAAATGTTTCGAAATATTTTAAGACTGTTATAAAGTTCCAAACATTCATAAGAATAGAATTAGTATTCCTTTAGCATGCTTTGACCTTCATTTTCTGTGCTATGAAGTGGAAGCTTTTCCAGTTGTAATTCTTGAATATTACAGTCACGTGGCTTGAACATATTGCTCGCTCTCCCTCTCAGTTTCCTTAATATTTTCATATTGTGCATGAAATTTCGAAAACTATTTTTCTAACTTTATTTAACTACTCAATTCTGAAACATCTGTCAACAAAACTGCTTCAGCCATTTAATAGCAATTTAAGTTTGAGAAAGGAAACGCATTGCCGCATAACCAGTTTTACACAGATCTGGCACATGATTTAATTATTCAAATTATTTTTACACAAAATTTTTTATTTATAAATGAAGATCTTAAAGGTGTAGGTTTTACTTTATTTTTCTAATAGTTATTTTTATTTTGCAACAAACGTTTTCCATACATTCTAATTTCACACCCACGTCCCTGTCAGAATGAGTTTCAGGATTACGATTTATTCAAATGAGACGTTGTTGTTATTACTTATGCTCACTTGTTTGACAGTAACATCAGTCCAAACCCACAAAATTTCTCGTAGCAAGACGCTCACAAGATACACCTGTCATTGGCAACAGCCTTGAGCACAGGTGACACTGCTATTCAGTTCAGTTCCGTCCTCAATTTTGATGGAGAGCACTCCGGGGGATGGATCCTAGGGTCCCCCATCCCTCTTCCCTTTCACTAAACCAACGAGAGTACACAGGTTTGATGACTCAAATGAGAAAGAAACGCGTATTTAAGCTAAAATCTCGGTCTCCCGCAAGTTGATTCTATGCAGCTTCGACTGATTAAATTTATTCAGCAGTAGATTAGTCTTATGTTTTGTAATTTGAATCGAAACCGAATGAAGGCTTATTGTACCCCCAAAACGGGCCATCTGTTAATTAAATTTGAGTTGGAATAAAGAGCAATTTAACCATTCTCCGAAGTTTTTACTTACACTAAAAGGACTCACCGAATATTCGCTAACCAGTTCTTCAGCATTTTAACTTCCAAGGAACTATAGTTAAGTTAGGATATTACAAAATAATCCGTGTGATTTTATTCCAGATCGACTACTTATTGATCAGATAGGTATATTTACATAAAGCTATATAAATAATAAAAAATAGCTAAAAATTAAAATGCCTTATTTTTTTGCCTCGAAATTTTCTTACGAATTTTGCATATGTGTAAATCATTTTACAGAAATTATATGTAAGTTGAAGCATTTCTTGTATAAGTAGTACGCAAAGTCCCAAAATTCGAAGCGTCGCTGGAGAAATGGGCGAACAGATGTAAACCCATTAAGCACGTAGGTAAGTGATGCCTATCTCAGCAATCATGCAATGACTTTGGCGACAGATTAATATCTTCAAATTTGGCCAATAAATGCCAAACATCGTCAAGATGGGGTCCATTTAGCAATTATTTCGCTAGATTCTAGTGTAACTATAATTGATCCGATCTCTATGTATGTATAACTATATCCAGCACTGTGTAATTATAACTTTATTGGGCAATATTTAATTGCGACCAAATTCGAGATCTCGGCTTTCCATCAAATTAGGGAAATAGAAGTTCCTGAAAATTTCTTTGGCGGACGGGGTAAAAAACATAAAAAAACTGGAAGGAGCATCAGTTTTCAGATTAGAGCAGGTTGTTGAGAATCCAAGGCACTTAGTTGAGAGTATTGAGAAATCACTGTAAAAGCATTCGCTTTTTCATTCCCTTTGCACTGCTTTGTATTCAACATTTTCAGTAGTTTGAAGTGTCATCATATTGCTTGCATTTTATCATATTGAGAAAAACAGTGCAAGATTTATTGTAGTGAAAGTTTCAAAACTGTCAAATGTTATAATTTACTCTTTATCCGAAAATAAAACTGATCAGGCTTTCATCCGTTTTATGCATATTGAATGCGTTATGAACCCGTATGCAGATGACAGTTTTGATGTCAGAAGTGGGATTCAATGCCTGTGGCAAGAGCAATGGAGGAGAATTTAAGGCCATAGTTAAAGCTATAGAACACCGTTTGCCATAGCAAAAGCTGTAGAAAATTTTCACCATTAATTCATTAAATTTCCTGTTCCGCACAAATCAAGCGTAGTTGACCCATCTTACATTACAAAAGTCTCCAAAGGCCAAACAGCCAGCTGAATACAGACTATTGAGGACTATGGCATCCTTATTTGTCATTCAAACGGTTCGCCAAACTGAGAGGCAGACGCCCTCTGTAGATAACCCTACCCAGACGGCGGCCGATATTGTTGTTGGGTGGAAGAGAAATACGAGATGGTTAATTCGATCGTACATCCAACTACAATTTCAACATTGTCTAACAGAGAGTCATGGAGTAAGGAATACGTCAGGAAAGACCAGCTTGAAGAGGGCGACATTAAGCCCATAATTGGCTTAATGGAGTGTTCAAATAGAACAGGAAGATATTTAGAACTATATTCTTGCCACAAAAATATTGGGCTATCTGGGACTCACTTTACATTTGAAACGGCATGTTGTCCCAGAATTTCGAATCGAATGATGGAAAGGCGTTCTGATTTTATCTGATACTTCCAAGATCTAGGAGATACTTTAAGAATTACATAGCAGCCTGACAGGAGGCAACTTCAGACTAATTAAGAATGCAGTGACTCCAAAAGCACTTCTTCTGGAGCAATGCAAGGGTTGAAAAGGAAAAGTAGTACCAATTTTGCGATGCCTGTGGTGACCAAAAAGGACAAAAGAAGCGCTGTCGAGGGATGCTTCAGCGATATAATGTACAAAGCGCTGTTTACACTGGGGTATAAGGGAGCTAGGGAACACAATAGACGCAACAAACAGAGTGAATTAGCTAGAGGAAACCGGTTTTTGTCATTACGGACCCAGTTGAAAAATCTGAACTTCACGCAAAATGTAGCTGGTCGACACATGGAACCGACTAATCAGGAGAGTATTTCAAATCATCATCATCAACAGAAGCGCGCTAAGTTAAATAAACAGAATGGCTGACGATATGAGCGATTGATTGATTGAATTTATTTAAATTGAGGACGAGTATACGGCCATCCCACAGTTATTATCCCTATACAGAAATTCATTTAAAAAAATCTTAAAATCCACTTTAAAATAATTTTAAAGTGGTGCTTGATCATGAGAAGTAGAAATCTTGGTAGTCGCTGGATTTCGGCAATTAGACTACAATTTTTGCTCATATCTTATGAAGCAACAAGATGCAAAAAATAAAGAAGCATCTTATCCACTATACAGTGAAAAATTAAAATTAAAAGCATTCTCCTCAGAAAATTTTGCCGATATTTTCCCAATTTTCAAAGGTCCTAAAATTTTTAATTTACTTCAAAATACATCTACATTAGCACAGGAAATTTAAAAAAACGCAGAATACCCATCAAAAATTAATTCTTGCATTCAGAGCACCAGAACTCATACTACAATTCGCATTATCCGGCTGAGATGCATCAGCTGAGCGGACAAATGCTATAGACTTCCAGATCGGGAGTTCAAGCCTCGCTCGTACTTTTTTTTCCACTAAGCGTTATTTTTGGCCAGGCCATTATGGGTATTCTGCGTTTCTTTAATTTCCTGTGCTAATGTAGATATATTTTGAAGTAAATTAAAAATTTTAAGGATCTTTGAATATCGGGAAAATATTCTGAGGATGATACTTTTAATTTTAATTTATCGCTATATAATGGATAAAATGCTTCTTTATTTTTTGTATCTTGTTACTTTGTAAGATATGAGCAAAAACTGCAGTCTAATTGCCGAAATCGAGCGACATCCCGTTATATGGGATAGTCGATTTAAGAACTACAAAAATACAGATAGAATGCCCTTGGACGATGATTTCGGATAGTCTTCATCGAAATGGTAAGTAATTTTCTTTTCCACTTAGTACCGTTTTTGTGTTTAGATTTTGAATCCGGAGAATTAAATTACTGATATCGATGATCTCAGATAAATATCTAATTGTATTATAAAATTAGCAATGGAATTAAAAATAGTGAAAGCAAAGCATAGAAAAAAGCATTAATGTAATATTTTTCTTTCTCCTAAATTTTTTTCATCATAAAGAAGTTTAAAAAAGTTTTGTAGTGTTTATTACCTCAAGTAATAAAATGAATCACATCAACTTTATAAACTCGCTTATCATTTGGAATGAAAATACTAATAATAATATATAAATAACAACAATAAAACATAATAATGAAACTTTTTTATTTCTCTAAAAAAATTTTTATGATTTAAAACCTGTGTACTAAATAACCAAGAAGAAAACTCAGCAACAAAATACATTTTCGTTGTTGTTTGCTCACCATACGTTTCGGTCGAACCATTTTCAAAAAATCTCTATCGAGCAAAGATTCACGGCGAAAGACTGTCTCCTACGAAATGTAAACAAATGAAAGCGCGTGCGATCTTCTACTTGCTTATTGGCTGTCGCTAATAAACGCTCTCAGTAAGTGTGAACGAGCTAGGTTAGATAGCGGCGTTCCATGCGTCGCTTAGTTCCGATAGTGTCGTTGAGTATCAAGTGTGAAAGGCCCTTAAGAGCGCCCTTTTTAACGCATCGCCTTGGACATCCTGGGTTTTCTGTCACGATATGCTGATGACAACAAATACATCGTTATTCTAGCTGATTACTTTACAAAGCAGCCTAAAACGCATCCTGTTTCTGATAAAGAGGCTGTTCATTGTAAAAGATATAATGATATAGCATTTTATTTCAACGTTTGAATTGCCTCTTCAGTTACATTCCGGTTAAGGATAGGATTTTGTCTAGGTTGTAATTAAAGAAGTGTGTGAACTACTCGGCATAGAGAAAACCTTTACATGTACACACAGATGGAATGGTAACTACCTAGTGGCCAAGACCCTCGACTAAAAACTCATGTTCTCAAGTCTTGAAAAGAAAAAAAAAATTCTACTATTTCTTCTGCCCATTCTCTAACCAGATTAATGGTAACAGCGGCAGTCATTTCGCTGTCTTTAGTTGCCTTCCCTCCCCACTCAAATGACCGTCGTTAAGCCGGGCATATTGACGTGTCCTTGTCCTTTTGTACAGCAGGCTCCCGTTATGACAAAAACGACTTAATTGAATGCATACCAGACTTAACGTTATCGCCGTGTTGGTTGTATAACTAAGCCACATTTTAAACAGGGTACGTATTTTATGAATATGTGCTTAAGATTGATATTGCTTTGCGTTTGGGGTTTTTCTATTTGGAAGATTATTTACTTTTATTTCTCTATGTTTTAGTAAAATATTTCACAAAATCAGCATAAAAATTGTAGTTATCCATCAAACATAAAATTTATAGGAAATTATGTTTTGATTCGACTGCAATTTTTGTACCATTACTCATTTGCATTACGTAACAGAAAGAATAGTAGGACTAATAATTAGGAGAAAAAGATACGGTCGTCAAAATTTTTCTACTCATCGCATTATACAAATAAAAATGTATGTAATTTATGTACTAAGTAAAATCACATTACTTAAGCATACAGTTTAATAAACTACTAATTTTGCTTACTTTAATTACTTCAGTTTGTATTTTAATCAATAACGTTTTCTGAATGGCATTAACATTGCTTTCAAACGACATTGACTTGAATTATTACCAAATCTATTTCCACATGTTCAATCTACATCAAAAATTTTTCTTTACATGGTAACTGAAAGCACATTGATTCGAACAAATTTATATGATAGAACAGTAAATTTAAATTTTTCCTGTGACATTCAATTTTTACAAGTTTTGCATTTTTCTCTTTTGTTACCAAAATCTTAACTTTAATGCTCAGTTTTCTATCCTCGTTATTATAAATACTTTTTTCAGACAAAAATAAAATATTCTTTGGTACATGCTACCATTAAGACCCTCAATGCTCCCCCCCCGGTCGCTAGACAGGGAGAGATTTTAATTCAAAAATGTAAAATGAATTAAAATTTACGAAAAAATGAATTACGAAAAAAATACTGTGTCATGAAGTACTGTGCAATGATAAAAGATCGTCTAAAAAGAAAAGCAAGGGACATAAATGAACCTTTTTCAGACAAACTATACGATTATCTAGATTTTTGAATCATTTTATTCTTTAAAAATTTCTTTTCCATATTAAAATTTTAAATGATAATTTTAAATCATATACTGAAAAACGATAAATTCGTTGAAATTTTTCTAAATTCCTATATCCAGAAAACCACGAAACTTCCAAAATTAAATTTTTCAGTTTCTTTAATTGAGCTTTTAAGTATTTTTAATTTTAAACTTAAGACTAAAACTTATACGTATTTCTCCAGCCCTTTTTCGCATGCCTTGGTGGTGTAGTAAACAGAACACTGAGCGATTATTCCAGAGATCCGTGGTTTGAGTCCCGGCGGCGTAATGGCAGACCGCACATTCAGTTGAACATTGTTAAACGAATTACGCACACTGCGCATGCCCAGAAGAGAATTTGGCGTAATTTAAAAGAAGATAAAATATGATACATAGTTGATGTTCTGTTGTCCGGACATAAACAGTTCGGAGCTTTAAAACTGTTAGGTTGTACTTTACTTCATTACTTAGGTGTAAATATCAATTATAAACTCCCAAAATTTTCGTTTAAGAAGGATTACAAAACAGAAAACATTACATGATGTTGTTTATTGATTGTACTTCTGAAGAATACAAGCAATCGATTATTTCCCATGCGTTCCATTCATAAATACTTTAACAACTTAAGGAATATATCTAGTTTAAATTACTGAATTAAAGCCAAAGAAATTATTACAAATAACTGATATTAAATGTAATGTTTATGAACAAAATAAACCAAAATGAAATGAAACAGAAGCAAGTGCAATAAGCACAAAAAAAGTATCCGTACTACTGCAATCGTAAAGAGTCGCTAAGGCCAACATGACGAACAGGCTTGTGTAGGGTTGTTTATTTTTATTTGCCAGTATTTTCTCCCTCGCCAACGGTACACTATTGAGCATGCGCAATAAGTGAAATTCGTTAACATTGATCAACTCAATGTGCAGTTTGCCATTGCGCGTCCCGGCGAAGGCGACATAGAGCTGAGAAGAATTTCGCTTAATTCAGCACACTGAAAAAAAATCAAAATTTCAGTTTTACGATCCTGTATTTTCAAAGTTAAAATTATTTCGAAAAATTTCCCTATAAAAGCGTTTTTTTTGTTATAAATTCCAGGAACACATTTTTGAACGGAAATATAGTTTCAGAATTAAATTAAAATTCTTTAAATAAGTGCGTCTTCAATCGTCTTAGATAAAAATATATTACATTAAAGAAGAAATGATTTTTCCCTTATAATATTAAAATTGATTCTCTCCCGTTCTTACAGCTGTCTCTACTAGCTCCGTAAATAATTAGAGAAGAGGAATGTGTAGCTGAATTAGAGAAATCATAGAGTGAATGTCAATTCGGGTTTACTTCGCTGTTATTCGTCGTTTCTTACATTAGGCATAAATTTCAACAGTTAGAAGGAAAAGGTTGGGGGTTATTGCACAAATAGTTTGCGAGGATTTGGTTTTGTCAGTGAGACGAAAGCAGTCACGATGTGGGCGAATCTATTTGAAAATTTAAAGGAGTGCGTCATCTGAACGCATTGAGAAACGGGAATTTTTTACAGGCATATTTTTACAGGCAGCTAAAAACATAGTGGGAAAAATACATGAGGATATACTACTCAATCAATTTCTAGAGCGATATTGAGCAGGCAAATTGTAGCAAATTTGTTTCGCGCCTGAAGAAGAAGGACATATGTTAGTATGCTCTTGAAACTGATAAATGTTTATTTAAAATCTAGGCGAATTTAAAGTTGCATTTTTTACAAATTTTAATTATTATATGGTCATGTTTTCTTTTTATCAATTTGCTATTGTCAAAATGTATTTATTCAAAATTATGATACTTAAAATCATGCTCTGTGTGGAAATTATATGCACATACATGCATATATATGTATATAAAATCTTCAAGATACGAAGTTTTATCAGAACGCGTTGAAAAGAAAAAATAATTCTTAAATTTTTCCAACATTTCTGATCATAGGATACTAAAGTCAAAATCCTACAGCAATTTTCAAATAAAGTGTCCTCATTATTTTTAAATACATATAATTAAAACAGATATACTTTAACGTACATATTTTGAACTTTATGTAAATTCTTTTATTATTTAATTTCGTCTCTCTACCCAAGATAGCTAGAGCTTAAAAATTTCATTTAACAAGGAAAGCGATTTTTTGTTTGTATAATATGAATAGGAGTTAATTTTCCTTAAAGTGTTCTTCATGAAGCCATCCCTTCCCTTAGATTGGAAACCTTTTAGTGCTTTGCCATAATCAAATCCAATCAAGTGAACAATCAACAATGATGAAAAAAATTACGTGATCTATAGAGTAGGGGCCCCACTTGTCTAGTAGTAGACAGCTGAATATTGGTAGTTCGATCTAGGTTAAAGTCCAAAAGAAAACGGCCTGAACGTATGGAGCTTTTTGTGACTTTCCGCTTATGTAGCGTGAATGCGACCTAATTTCCCTTCCCTTAGGACAGCCGTCGTGTGCTTTGCCATATCCAGATACCCTAACCTGATAACCCACTAGCAACATTTTAAACCGAGGAGTCCGGTGAAATTTTATTATTATTTTTTTTATTTTCTAAGATATTTTCTAAAATCCGAATAATTAAAAAGATTTTTAATATGTTTTATTTCGCATCTTCTAATTTCCTACACTTTCGTTCGTTTTGAAATTTTAAGCACCTCTATGTTTTTCAGTCTCTTTGCTTCTATTTCCTATTCAATCTTAATTTGGTTAAGAAACACAGACAAAAATGTGAACTTTGTTCATTAAACCCTTTTGTTATGAACCCACACTGAATTTTCTGTCAGAATAAAAATACGAAATGGGAAAACTCGTATTTAATGCAAAATTTTACTATTATTGCAGAAGCGATTGAAATTGACAAAACAAGTCAAAAATTTATTTCAAAATTTGACTCAGTCAAAAAATAAACAGAAAAATCAAAATAAACAGTAACGTGTAAAAACAAAATAAATATAAATCTGTTATTTAATTTTCAATTATCAGCAACATAATAGATAGATGATTTAATGGAATTCGGTAAATATACCTCAGAAAGGGGGACTTTCTAACGATGAACTTTCTTTAGTTTTCCTTTTGGGTAGGTAAAAAGAAAAACAAAACTTTCACCATAGAAATGATATATATATAATGAATGGATATTTAATAAATGAAAATACTCGATTGATTGAGAGAAAATTGCACACAGAGTTCATGATTACCATGAATTTACTTCCAAGACTGCTTCACATCCAAAAAAAGACCTTGCCACTGCCGTATAGATAAGACCACTGAAAACAAGTAGTTCGACTTAAGATCAAATTTCAGCGAAATAACTGATTGAGTGAGACATAGTGTTTTTCCTCATGTAAATACAAGCCAGTTTCTTTTAGAAAGACCTCGCAAAGTCATTACTCCATAAGGAAATAAGCTTTGGAAAATTTGATTTATACAGTTAACCAACCATCCATAAGGAAATTAGCTTTGAAAATTTTGATTTGTACAGTTAACCAACCATCCATGAAATGATTGCAATTTCGTTTTCCTAATCACTGGGCATCAAATTCAAATATAATGATTTTCTACCCCAAAAACGTACATTATTGCCTTGAAAACTATTATTCAAGTTATAAAATTTAGACTCTATTTGAGTAATTTTTTTATCTTAGTTGCAATCATTAGTTTTATTTTATATAGTGTGAAAAAAGAAATTTAAATAATATCTGAAGTTATTTATGCGTCAAATGCAGTAAAATAATTTCGTTATTTACTTTACATTCAATCGTTCATCAGAAGTAGCTCGGAAATCATTTGGTTTTTATTTATAAAAACTCTTAAAAAAAACTACATTTTGCATTTTCAACAGAACGTTTGACAAAATTGCAGTTCATCATAATGGGATTTCAGATAATGTCATTTAATCGTGCTGAATGTTAGTTTAATTACATGCCTTCATTAAAAATGAAATTTTATAAATATATATGGCTGTTTAAAGATATGAATATGTTGTAAAATCATGATCCTAGCTCACCCGATACGTACAAGTTGAATTTATGGAAATGTAATTTTTTTATATTTTAACACAATTGTATGGTAAAACCTTAATTAATTACGTTTGACAAAAAATTAGCAAAGCAACAGCTTTGTGTTTAGCGTAGACTCAGTCAAGAGCTAAATCGATTTCGAAGACAAGCAGATACAGGTCCTTCTTTATCAGAAACAAAAACACTTGTCAGTGCAGTGAAACCTGTACCTGTTTGCTTCAAAATCGACCGAATTCTTGACTAAATCGAAGCCAAACACGAGATTGTTGCTTTGCTAATTTTATGTTTCGCTTCGGCGTGTTTCTCTTCTGTTTATGTTTGACATGCTGCTGTCCATCAAGAATTCTCCAAGCTTAATAAATACCATTTATTATTGGCATGTATTTATTCTATTCTGCGATTTTGAATAGAGCATAACAAATTTTTAACAGCAATCATTTGATAAGTATTAAAAATAAAGGCAACAGTGAAATATATATACTCAGAATTATGATTTTTGAAGTATATTCACCTACTTACAGGGAATGTTAGAAAAGTAGTTTTAATGGCTTGAGTATAGAGATTTTGGCGCCCGAATATATTATGAACGTTTATGTGCCATAAAGAGCATTACACATGGAGCACGTCATGCTCACGGAATGATCGAGAAAAGTTCATTCTTGCCAGAACATTTTAAGGCAATCGTTCTCGAAATTATTTAAAAGAATTGTTAATTTGCTCGTTTTGTAAACATCGTGTTGGTGATGCTGCAGGATGAACAAGCCTATATTCATAAAATTCGGCTGTGAAGAATACTGAAAGCAAGAAAAATGTACTGGAATGGGAAAACACGCCAGTGTTTCTTTTCAAATTTTAATTTTAAAGCAGAGCAGTATTTTGAGATGATACCCTGGAACAATCCCTCGGAACCACCGGCTACCTTGAACCTGAGTTACGAAGACATAAGTTTGATTATAAGCGGTTCTCAGTTTGAAATAGCAAAAATTTTCTTTCCATTCTCAAGCAGTAGAGACATGTCAGACTGGTGACAGAAGTGTCATTAGCAACATGTGGTGCAGAAGTCAGGATTCATACGCAATCGAATTGGATTCATACGCAATCGAATGAGGTACCGGAACTTACTAAGTACGACATCAAGATGAATTTCTTTGGTTCTCTTGTGGACGAGTGATTATGTTGAGACTTTTCAATGGCATTTTTGTGCCATTTATAGCCATATGTCGAGTCAGGAAACAAAACTGTTGTGAAAAAAAAAATCATTATTATTAAAATATTGTTAAAAATCGTTTGATGTTTTTATTAACAGTGACACTGATTTTTTTATTTACCTCATGTGGAACCTGAAGATGACAAGCGATTGAACTGCAGTTTTTGTACTGTGTTTTTTTTTTCATCGAATAGAACCATTTGTTGGGTGAGGAAATAATAAAATTTGAAAAACAAAATTGCATTTTTCACACCAGCCAGGTACTGTACTGCAAGGCACTACAGTACTATCTATATTATAGTGTCGCTTTTTCATTAACGTCTGAATGAAGAATTACATTAGAGACAAATCTTTATTTTATTCAGAATAAATTGAAGGTACATAGTATAACGGAATCAGAAACGATCCAAAATTTGAGACACCGAAATTACTCAAAACTACCTCAAGGAATTTTGCAAAACTAGAAAATTATTATTTGAAGATAGATGAGGAAGAATATTAATTAGTACTCAAAATGTTTACTGGCATTTAGTCAAGATAAGCAGGAATCTGTAGAAATTTAGCGAATTCTCAATGGATTTCGAAAATTAACTAAGACTGGGTCTTCACTCGCTTGTTATTTTGTTTTGAAATGAAAATGAACATTTCCAATAAATTCGAGATCAGTGTACCAAACAGAAATATCAGAAATGGAGTTGCAGATGAGAGAATTTTTGTAAAATAACTTTCTAACGTGCATTACCAACTAGAACGTCGTTTAAACTTAATAGACCTAAATAAATATTTATGTTATGGAAGTCAGAATATTAAACACCATAGCGGGGTAGAGGGGTGTTATATTTTGGTATACTTTAAAAATATTTCCTTTATAAAACATTTGAATAAACGTAGAACACAGGAAATAAATACTGATAAGTGATTTATGTATAAAGAGGTTCTGAAATATGGGAGTAATAGACTGATATTAGTTCTCAATTTTAACCGAAATTCTAAATTCTTTTTATAAATACTAATCTAATTAAACTCCTGTAAACTTTTGCAATATTAATGCTTTAAAAAGTAACATGAGTTTCTTCGTTGCTAACATTTTGTAAACCTGAGCACACACACCAAAAAGAAACATAAAATTGAAGTATAATACTTGCACTCATAAACTAACGCTATTTTTTGTTTTATTAGAAACGCCTATACAAATCGTTGCCAATTTTCTGGAGCTGAATTACGTAACAGTTAAATTTTCCCTTCCTTAAATTGTATTTATTCCTAATTAAAACATATTTGAATGTACGACTAGAATAAAAACATTGAAAATGGGTTTATGTTTACTAGCTGTTGACTGAATAAGTAATTTAAGATAACTTTGATAACAAATGTTCGAAAAATGTAGCTTACGTTGCATAATTTTTAAGGCAAATTGTAGTTTTCTGAGTTCAGCTCATTTCTCTATCAAAAGAAATGAAAACTTCCTAATCAGTTCTAATGACGTACAGACAAAATTACTCTGAATGTCGTAAATCTTTTACTTTTGGCACATGTAATTTGCTAAGATGATAAAAAATAATAATGTGGTACCTCTTAAAACATAAGCGATATTCCAATAATTCCTTAATTCACCTGGAGATTCTCATAAAGGTAATCAAAATTATACTGAGAAAATTTAGTGTTATATTTATTCGTTCATAAGCTGAATTTTATAATTTTTTAAATTGTAAAAATTCCACCTTTGAAATACACTCGTGTGCAAAAATTAAGGACGAGACGGTTTTTTCACCATAACTTTGCACAAAAGCTTTCCAAATCAACACATTTAATATCGTAAGATCCCCAATACGTAAGGACATGAGTAATGTAAGCAACACTTACTAAAAGAGAAATCAGAGGGATAAAAAGAAGCTTTATTGAAAAAGTAGCATGGAGCGCAATGCGACTGAAGGCCGAAACATCCCTGTGATGGGTGTCCAGCAAGAAACATCCGGTCTTTAATAGGGGATATGATCTCCCCTGACTGCTAGGCAGGTTTCACATCATTTGTGCATGCTGGATATGTGGTTGTTAATGAGCTGTTGAGACACTGCTGCTCGTTCCTCTTGTAGCACCAATCGCAGTTTCGGAATCGTTACTGGCGATAAGTTACGTGCTGCCACGGGTCTCCCTAGTAAGTTCCGTACATGCTTGACGGGATTTAGATCCAGAGACCTTGCCGACCAATCCATGTGTTCAATATCTTCACTCTCCAACAGCTCTTCGACAGTAACTGTGCGATGAGGTGGAGCGTTGTCGTCCATGAAGAGGAACTGAGGACCCATAGCCCTTGTGAAAAGACGCATGTAAGGAAGAAGAACCTCGTTACAATAGCAGTCCCAGGTGACGAACCTCCTTGGGAGATATGAAGGTCGGTCCGGCTACCAAGCATTATGTCTGCTCGAACGAGAACTCCGCGACCTCCAAAACAGTCCCTTTTGATGATGTTGAAGGGGTTATTGCGTGTTCCCCGCTCTGTCCAGATGTGTATGTGTCTAGAATCGCAACTCAGACTAAATCTGCTCTCATCTGTAAAGAGTACTCGTCCCCATTCATTGTCTCTCCAATTCCGGTGTTCCCGGCACCACAGAGAACGCCTTCTCCGATGGGCAGGCGTTAGAGGTACACACCGTACAGGGCGTCGTGCAAACAGACCACCACCGTGCAGTCTTCTGGCCACGGTAAAACGCGATATCGGTCGTCCAGTCGCCTGTGTCGTGTGTCTAGCGATTTCTCCCGCTGTCTGCCGCCTGTTTCTTCTGGCCTGTAAGGCAATATACCGGTCATCTGCGGGTGTTGTTCCTCGTGGACGACCACTACTAAACCCCCGGATAGCTGTTCCTGTAGTTTGAAATTGTCTCTAAAGTCGTCAAACGATGCTGTGAGCAATTCCGAACTCTGCAGCCACACGTGTCACACTGCGGCCTACCTCCAACTTCCCAATGATTCGACCTCGGGTAAAAGTATCCAGATGTCGTCTAACAGATTGATTATTCGCCATTTCTCGCTGAGGCAGCAACTCGGTGTGATTTTAACTGCTATACGGCGTGCAATCTCTTTGCCAGAAATACTGATCTTACATCGACAACATGCTTTATACTACTCAGACACTCCCCCATTACGTCTACCTGCATATCTGCGCATGTGCTACCGTACATCACCGTACTTAATCTCCTGATTGGTCTTTCTCTCCGCTCTGCCTCTTCGTTCAGCTGATATGCTAATTTTTCGACTTCGTCCTTAATTTTTGCACACCAGTGTAGAGGAGACAACGAATGGAAGTAAGACAATAATATAATGGAATAATGAAGTACATAATTTTTTTTAAGATTTGATAGCTTACACTAAACATTTTTAAAAGTTGAGAAGAATGAAAATTTCTTTAATTACAAAAACTTCAGGAACGCTTACTCATGATTCAATATTACATGAATGACTTAATCCAAAAATTATAATTATTTAACAAAACTCAGTGAACATAAAAGATACCTCTCGTTCACTTAATTTAATGTTTTCAATATTGCAATATTTTATAAAATCCTAAATCATATAAGAATACCGCGTTTCAATTTAATTTCATTGCTACCTAATTTATGAAAAATTGCCGTCATTATTCTGTGTGTACATTTTTAGTTTGAAGTGAAATGAAAAAAATATAAAAAACAGTTTGCGGAGTATAATAATCTACTTTGTGTAGTAATGTGCAGATTTACGTTCTTCGTCTTCTGCAATGAAATTTAGAATTAATGGTTAGTATTTCTTTTTGCACTAATCTGCATCTTTCGTATCCTAAAATGTCAGTATTGAATTCCAGATATCAGTTTATGTTTCTCACAGGGTAATTTTCATTTGCTTTAAAACTCCAAATCAGTTATCTTAAACGTTTGTTCTTAGTCGTCTATGTATTTTCTTAATAAATGTCAGGTAATATTAATACATTTCACATACATTTCAGGATAAGACATATTCAGTGTAAATCTAATAGTTAGGTGGAAACAACTACTCATGCGAAAAAGCACATGAATGTGTCCTAAGGCATAATATAATTCACGCAAGCACTCGAAAATTCTCAAAACGTAAGTAAAATATAAGAATATGACTTTTAAAATATTAGTTAAAATTCATTCTAAAATAAAGCTTACTTTTAAAATATTTTTATATGTTTCGTAAGGCTCGTATAATTTTGTTCCTCCAAGAAGAAGAAAAGTACTGAAAATTTATGGAACGATTTTGTTTCTCTTGAATATATACTTCTGGCAAACATTTACCCACAATCTGCGCAGAATAAATTTGACATTACCCAACTACCAGAACAACGTGACTACCCAAGTACACTTTCTCTTGGCGATTGTATTGATTGATTGAGAGGGTTTATTTGAAAACGGAAACGCATCGTATAATATTGAAAATAAGTTTACGATATGCTTCAAAGGTCATGCCCTGGGATTTTAAGTTTTGCTTTTTAACAGAATCGAGGGAATAATTTATATATCTAGTCAAATTTCGAAGTCAATGCAATTTATAGTAACACTCATGGTATATTCTGAACCCAGTTATAGAATTTGCTTCAGATAATTGAATCGTGTTTATTTGTCTTTACAATTGATTTCCGGATAAATAATTTTATGTTTATATATTTTATTTTTATTTGTGAATACCGGATATTTTACTTATGGATACTGGATATTTTATTTATAGATACCGATATTTGATTTATGGGTACCGGATATTTTATTTATGGATAGTATTTTTATTTATGAATTTTATTTATGGATACAATTACACAAATATAATTGTTCACCTAATTTTTACGTATTTACATCAAATATGCTTCCTCTTCGATGATAAACACTAATAAAGCAAACGTTGCCTTTCGAGCACGGCTTAGATATAATAATTTCTTGAATATCTAATGTATTTCGAGTAAATTTCAAAATTAAGGTTATAATATTATTCCCATCCACCTAGTTTTACATTAATCTTAGTGGTTTATGTTCCTGGGATATATTTTTGTTCTGGATAATAGGAGTACTGAAAACTTGAATTTTTGTAATGTTTTACAGTTCCATGCACTTAAAGAAGAAATTCCAAAAACATCACCTCTTTCCGCCTAAACACTTCTCTTTCTGTCAAAAACATTTTGTTTTGACTTCTCTCCTTTACTAAACACTTCTATTTCTATTCTTGTCAAATTCTTTCATTTTACTTATAAACTTCATGTTTTTTTTTTCAGTTGACATCATTATTTTGAAAATTAGTTAATGGAGTTTCTGTGTTTCATCGCAATAAACAACAGTTTCTCATTTCTGGAGAGACTGCTCAAATTATTTACTATAAATCTGTTGATTAAATACGTACTTATATTATCCACGACTCCCTACTTTCTGCAATTTCTTCGCAGTTTTGCAGTATTTTCTAACATACCCCAATTAAATTCCCTCTATTTCAAATTAAAGACACTGGAATTAAGTTATTAATGATGCATTAAGAAATTACTACACGTGTTGGTGAGAGAAAGCTTTTAATTACTTAAACAGCGTTAAGGATTATAAATGTTCCCAGCTTTACAAACTAATTAACATTTTAACAGATTTTTTTTAATCGTTTAAGAGACTACTAATTTTGAACAATGTGTAAACAATTTTTATATCATTAAAATAGAGCAATGTAGCTTAATGGGTTTTAAATAAATGGAAAAGGTAATAAAATTTCCAAGTTTTAGCAAGTTAGAAAAGTTGTTCCTTTTTATTCTCCTGTACTAAGTAAAGGACGTATTGTAATCGCGAAGATGTTCGTGTGTCATATTTGAACCGAAATATCCATTCTGACCTTTCTCAAATCCATTTGAACAATTTTTTTTGCGTGACATCTGTACGTACGGGCAGAATAATATTTTTAATTAGGGAATATTTTCCAAAACGGATTCTAAAATGCATTTAAAAAAGATTCAAAAGATTTTTTTGTGACGTCTGTACGTACGTATCTGTGTATATCTCTTATAGCTTAAAACCGATTAGCCGTAGATCGTTCAAATTTTGTATATGGAATTGCCATAACATCTACTGATGCTTCTCCTTTTTTATTGCAATCAGCAATACCAAATATATATATATATACACCCAGATGCTTAAACCGGCTTGAAACACTTACCTCACCTTTATTTTCACAATCGTTGGTCGTTGTAATACACTTCCATTTACAGAAGTGTTTTAAATGACTAAAATATCCCTGATTTGGAAATGTCGAACTTTGAAAAAATGGAATTGTCGAGATATTACGAAAACTAACTACATATATAATACCTGTGTATGCTCGTATATGTAGTTTTTCTAACACTATTTAATATCAACTTATTGTTGTAAATACCTGACAGTATTTACATAAGTTTATTTTTGAGATTACTATTATTTAATTAACAAGTTATTTTATGATTTAGACTTTTACTGTCATTTCTGATTCGGTGTCTCTACCAGAATGCAAATCAGGTTTAGTATTTAAACTATGGCTGCTGGAATTTTCTGCTTCTAGAGGCCACGTTACTCAGTTTTGTTGGCTGAGATCAGATTGCAATTTAATTGCCGATAGTTAAATAGCTACGCTAGAGAGAAATTTTGAAGCAACGTCGCGTTAAATCAAATCTGTGGACGAAGTCAAATCTACTACTCTATAGTGATTAGTGACATTAACTGCAGTACCGTTGGGCCTGGATTCGAATCTCGGATAAAGCATGGATGTTTGTAAGCATATAGTGTCCGCGCGGCATGGAGAAATCAATATACGCAGTGAGCCGAAAGTCATCTCGAGAGGTCGTAGGTAGAAGATGAGGGGATGGGAGACTCTCGTACTGCTTTCCGGGTTGTTCTTCCTCAAAATTGGGTAGCAGCTTAACTGTTAGCTAGGTTCAGGAGTACCTCAATTATTCGTGGTATTATACAGGTGCTGACCTAACTACTATGAGGGTCTATTGTTTTAAATTACATTGCCACAAGTGGTTGGCTGATCCTATTGAGCACTTCCCTTCAGTTAATAGAGAAGTGCTTAACAATGTTAACAGGGAAGTGCTTATCCATGTTAAGCATATAAACTCAAGAACGCGGCTTGAATTCATATTCACTACTTTGATATAATATAAAAAAGCTTCTGAAACCTTCTCGAGACTCTGTCCAGACATAGGTATCACTCGCATAACTTCCGTTAGAAACCTTCTCGAGACTCTGTCCAGACATAGATATAACTCGCACAACTTCCGTTAGGAATTTTATGCCAGTTTATGCTACGAGTACAAAAGAACATCAATCTCTAAGTAGCGTTTTTCTAAAAAGGATTATATAATAGGCTGTACTAGGAAGTCATGTGGTGTCCGCATCAGATTCTTTTAATGGTATCGTATCTTCGCTATTTTTTATTAAATGTGTGTGTATTAAAGACATTAATTTATTTAATAGGAAGTAGCTGCTTTTAAACTAATTTTCTATTTCGAGTTCCACTAATTGCATTTCTTTTTAGCACTATAATATTCAATTTGAAAATAATGAGACTGTAAGTAACACTTATTATACCAGCTAATGCCACAATGAAAATCTTTGAGGTATGTATTTGTAACATATTATAAATTCACTCTTACATAAAGAAAATAAAAATAAAACATAGATACTCGTAGTAAACTTAGCTTTAGCTTTAACTTACTCATTACTCCCTGTGACTATTTTTGAAATAATGATAGGCATTCTGCCTAAAATACTAAATGAAAGTATTTTATAGCAACCTAGCTGGAAATGAATGAAAATTATTAAATAGGTTTACATATAATTTAGTATTATTGAAAATTCTATGATATGATAAATTATAATTTCAATTTAAGACATTATGCCCCTTTGAAGTAGTATCTAAAGTTATATTACTGACCTGCTTTTAATAGTATGTTAAAAGGCACAATATTCAGATACAGAGTTATATGTTTCGTTATAATATATTGAGAAAACAAGCTGCAATTAGATAAGAGTAGAAGGACTGAATAATTAAAATTTCAACTTCCTCCAAAACTTTACAAACGACAAAATTCTCGGTGATCAACTGACATTTCTTAAAGCGTTGACAACCAGTAAAATGCCATCGGACCTGTTGCATTCATCAGAAGCTCTCGGAGATAATATTTCCTATAAGGTAAAAGCGATTAACTCTTGGTTTCAACAAACGCATTTATTCAAGTGCCAAACTTTATAGATTATATATTAGAAATATTTCTGTGTTATTTTGTAAAATATATATCTGCTGTCAACGCCAGTTGCGTCACAAAAATAAATTATTAAAATAAACCAAGTATGCTTATTGGAAACACAAAGATCTGTGGATTAGTGCAATGCAGTGTACAGTCAAAGTTCTGAAAATTCACGAATAATATTTTGTCAAACATCTGAAACAGAGAGTATTGTGTCAAAATATATGTGAATAATAACATGTTTTGTGCGTGTATAATCTTTATATAATTCTGCATGAGAGGCTTTATGTATAGATTGAGACTTGTATGTAAATAAAACTGCGTAAGTATGTATGAAAGTAATGTTTTTCTTGTAAACTGTTGGAAGAGATAGAATCGTAATTTTGTCAGTTTAACCAAATGCACAAAAATTATAAATTTCAAGCTACTAAAAACTTGTTTTCGTAGGGTTGCTTACATTAAATATAGGATATTAAAATATCTGAAAATCCCCCCACCCTACATTAGGAATATCTATAGAATATTTTCTTCCGCCTTCCAGCATGCCTTCGTGGCATAACGGTAGCACACTTGGAGCGTATTCGAGAGGCACAAGTTTGATCCCTGGCGAGAGCATTGTATATTTTTTACGTCTCCTGCTTCAAAAAATCCGTCATAGTCAAACAGGTCAAAAATGGGCAACATATTTTATTTGAATTCATGCTTCGTTTACAAGTAGAACCTGGATCTTTAGTACACAGTTTTAGCGTTGCTTACATCATCATACATCTCAGTGATATATTTATTGTTACACTTGAAGCGGTGTATATTTCAGGTTCGAGATCTTAAACTACTGCATTGGACGCATAATTATACATTGCACTAAAACGTTCTCATATTTATTTACTTTATCATTCTTAATTCGGTTTTATGTAGAAAAGGTATCCTAAATTATTTTATACATATTTCTGTTATCTGTGTATTTCTGTTTAAAGAACAGTATTCATAAATACCATTTGGATTCGACTACAGTAAAATACAGAACAGCATTATTTACGACTTCAAATGTTAAAGTAATAATCATGGATGCCAGATTGTTAAGAAATGTTGGAATGTGTTTTATGCACATTCACTAAGTAAACACATGAAGTCTAATTATTATACCCTTCTGTTCAATTAATATCTGAGAGCTCATAAGTGTGTGAGAAATGCGGTAAAGAATACCACACGAAAGCTGATACTTAGAAATGACTAAAGTTCTGTATTTTTTAATGCATGAAATGTTACAAAAGCTGATATTAAAATATTGACCAAAACGTTCATGGCAGTCTACATATGCTCAGTATGTCATCTTGACGCGTGTCTTCTTTCAGTCAAATCTTCATATTTGTAATATCTTTATGTCTAAAATGTTATTCCAAATCCTGGAATAGATGTCAGAAGGGCCATTTACGTAATTAAATTTCACTGGCCTTTTTTTTTGTTTCAATGAGGAAATATCTGGTCCTGAAATCTGTAGTGGAAACCCTGGAAACAGTTTAAGTATGTGTCAGAATACTGATACAGCAAATCCTGAACATTTTTAAGGCAAGAATGTTATCCTCAAAAAACGTTTTGGATAGCAATATCACATCACGTGGAATTCTACGTTACTTTTCTGAGCGAACTTTGTGTGCCGTCACATCGATATGTAACAACTTCAAGCCACGTTCAGGGAAGCCTCTATGGTGCGAAACTGCCGCTTCCTATAAGGAATCTGAACAATGGAAGGTTTTAGTCAAAATTAACAAATACAGCGTCACTGCGGAAGTCATTTGTTATATTCTTTCGAGGAGGATATTTAGTTAAGTATTCGTAAGATTACCAGCGACAAGATAATAGGTCTCAGAGAGGATATACAACAAAGAAGATGAGAATTTTTAAACTTTCCGGCATGTTGACTAGTAACCCACACTCCAATTAGTATTTTAAGACCTACATTTTTTGAATATTTTATCAAAGAAATTTATTTAAGCCATTTACAAAGTATGGTTCTTCACACGCCTCTGTTTCATTTCATTAAATTGCTGTTTTACGAACTCTTCCAGTTAAGGAAGCAATGCATTAGATTTGAGAAAGGATGTAAATTACCAAACTACTAGTCTAGTATGTTTATGGCATGAGAAAGCAAAATTTTATCTATTGCATATGTCTAGTTATGCCTTGACAAACCGACAGATCCTTCCGATACATCAATTTGTGCTTTGGAACTGGGCAGTTCCAAAGCACAAACATTAAAATAATTACATTATTGCATTAAATTTGTTTCCATTTACAATATGATTCGCAAATTTGGATTATAATTTTTTTTAAACAGTTTAATAATTCAATGTGAACAAAAATGTCTTTATCTGTTAAAAAGTTACTGCGCGAAACATATCATAGTATATATATATATTATAAAAAGAAAACTTTCCATATTACATCTCCAGCAACGCAATTTAAAAACATCATTGAAAAGTATTTTTCAGAATTAAAAAAAATTTAAGAATTTTCAGTCCTCCTTGCTTTAAACACAGTTAAGGAAAAACTAAATCGCAAAAAATGCCAAAATCAAAAGTAAACTTTTTTAAGTAATGAAAAACCAGTTACTGTTATTGATAGCAGATTAATCGACTTATCAAGGGGATAAACCAATCTACCATCAATTAACAGTAACTAAAATAAGAGTGAGTGTTTCATCTTACTTCCTTGTAAGCATCAAATTATTTGCTAGATTCAAATCACTAATTGATACTCAATCAAAATATAGATATTAGTCACTAAACCAAAAGAATCCTGTTAAAAAGCAAATAATCTTTAAGATTAAAATTTTTCACTAAGAACATAAATAATCTAAACGAGATGCTTACTTTAGAAGACAAATTGAATTTCCGTTGCTTGGAAATGTAGTATGGAGAGTTTTCTTTTTATAATTTATTATGAATTATTGCTTTATTACTTTGCAGCTTAGCGCAAGTCTTAGGCTTATTAATTTACTTTTAATTACTTTCATTAAGTATATATATATATATATATATATATATATATTGTTTTGGAGAAACTGTAATTGAATTAGTTATATTTTTCCTCTTTATTTTTCTTTTTTTCTCTCTCTTTTTTCTTTACATTTTCTCAGTAATTAATTGATACAACATCTATTATTTTCGTGTCAAATGTTACAATTCGTAACTTACGTGATAAACACCCAGTCCGCTATTCGATTTACGCAAGATTCAACAATCTGAGAGATCAGAGTAGAGCTGCCACTTGAAAGGTCACCAACATTCATTAAAGCTTTTCATACCAATGCCTGACTTTGTTAATATCTGGAAGACTGCGTCTATACGAACTTCTAAACCGCTATTGATGGACGAATTAGTTTCATGTTACAACAAAATACACTTAACCTTTTTTCTTTCATCACGTTGTTTCGCTTCTAACTATTCCTTAGCACCATCAACTGCATGGAAAAACTATAACAAAAGGAGAGGTGATGATAAAAATTTCTCATTTCTGCCATCTGTGGTTATTTTGTAAAGTATTCGTAATCAGATAAAGACATTTTGCTCACGCTATATTTTGCATCAATTAACCGATAAAAAAGTAAACAATTAAAGAGTTATATCTTAATAGCGGGACAGCACAAATAAACTAGTGCATATTTTGTAGCATTTATGCTCTAATAATGTGAAGTAAAATCATAAAAGCAAAAAAGATCTTGAATATGATCAAATCGTGGAGAAACTGGCAACTCTAAAATTTGAAATTAGACAGAAAAGCAACCTTATTTTGGCATCATTTAAAATAAAATTCTATCGAATTCAAGGGAAATCGCAATTAGGTTCCTCGTTTTCAGGCGAAAACATAAATTAATATTACTATCACGGAAGTTGTCATACCTCTGTACTGCGACTGACTGTAACTTTAAAGAGCTCTAAGTTTGATTTCAGACTACAGCCGAGTGAAATTTGGGTGCACAGTTTTATTGGTAACTTTAATATTTATTTAAATGTTTTCAAAATATTAATTCTGATGAATTTGAGATCTTGGGAAAGAATTTATTCATCATCTGCTCACTCTTTTACGGAAACGGTCGAGGTCGGTAAACATTCACCGTTCTTTCACAGAACTTTCACACTGTTAAAAGCAGTTAGGAGATAATATAATTTTGGATATAAACTGTGGAGAAGGAAATGTTTTGGGACTGATATATTATATGTAAAGATATGAGAAAAGAAAAAGAAGCAAAGAACAAGGAATAATTAAATTTTATTGAAAACATTTGACGGTAACTAAAAATGAGCAATTTGTGCAAATTATGCGAGCAAACAAAACGGGTGATTTCTCGGATACAAATGAGTTTCAATAAGGGGTAAGGTCTGCCTTGATCGGAAACAATGTTTCACACCTACGAGGCATGGAATGAGGTTATCAGTGAGAGACTGTGGTATTTACCCCCCACAATTGTAGAGGAAAGCTTGAAATCTGCTGATTTGTTTCTGGGAGTGATAAGCGCCCTTTCCCCAAAATGTTCTAAATATGTTCTATTAGGTTCATATCTGAGAAACCTGTTTGACAATCCATTCGAAAGATTATTTCGTCGAAAAAAATATCCTCTAGCTGAGCACGATGTGGCCTGGCTTTATCATTCATAAGATGAATTTATCTGCGTTTTCTAAAGGGTAAAGGACTGCAATATATTAGGGGATCTCATTCCCATATCGCTGAGCCGTTAGTACCCCATTCCTAATAATGTACAAGTAGGTGCGTCCATTGAATGAAATACTGGGGCAGATCATCACTCTGCCTCCGCCAAATCGGGTAGTTTCATGCAAAAATGCAGGAGTATTCCGTTTAACAAGTTCTTTCAAGATGAGGTACCGCCTTTTATCACAGTGTACACTAAATCGGGACTCGTCCGAGAAGGGCAAGTTGCCCCATTCGTCTCGTCCCGATCTGAGATGCTCATGTACCCAACTTCTGCCGGCAGCACGTTGGTCTTATATCAACAAAACACAAACCTTAGGTTTGAGAGCAAAGAATCTCCCGTGGTGGAGTCAGTTTCGAGCAGTTTCATTCGAAAATTTGATGCCAGTAGCCCTCTAAATGTGCTATGGCAAAAAAGTTGAGTTCATAGTGAACTTTCCTTTGGCTGGTAAAGTTAAATATCGAACCTCTTATTATGCCGCTGCTGGGGTACAGCCTTGTCCCGATCTTCGGCGAACATTTGCTGTTTCCCAAACTGATTTCCAAGTCTGGAAATGACACTTTCAGAACGCTTCCGCTATAACAGATTCTGTTTGACCCGCCTCTAAACGACCGATGGCCCTGCAAGCTACGGATTGAGTTAAGTCATCTTGTTGAGACATCATTTTCACTATTACAAAACAGTCAAAGAGTGTCAGCTGTTTGTGTCTCCACCTACAGAAGGAATGGTGCAAACCGCTTTTCTCTCCTTGAATAACGCCTAGTTTACAACGCCACAGACAAAATTTCATATTACCAACTTTTTAAAGGTTATAATTCTAATATTTTATTATTGCTAAAAACGTTATCAATTATGTGGTTATTTTAAACCGAGCTCACAATATTCCCTAACTGTTTGAAAAGTGTATAATTACAACAAATTTCGTGGACGCTAAGCTGGATGATGGGGCTCATCCATTTCGTTGTCAAAGCCATTTGCCGCTTCTTTCAAACTTTAATTAAGAAGATTGAGATTTTACAGATTTGCTGGTTTTATATCAAGGATGATACATGGTTCTTTAAATATATTCTCCTAGAACTAAATTGTTATTCAAAACCAAATGCGTTTTTCTTTGTTTAATTGCATTAAAATATTTTGTCTCTAGTTCTTTTTTGATTACTCATACTCCTACTCATTAAAGGCATCTTTAAATTAGCTGTCTTTTTGTAAGGTGCTCCCATTAATATTTTTAAAGTTAATAAGAATATCATTAAGAAATTGTTTAGTATAATAAGAATAAAAGGTTAATCAAGAAAAAGGCGTTGTATTTATCACTCAGTGACACTAATTAAAATTACATTTGCAAACATTTTTAAGTTGCGCGAACTGTTTATCATCTTAAGAATTCTTTTTTTTCAAACAAAGTAGTCCGTATTTTTATTATTTTCCAATCGCGTATAACAAATATTCGCAGATTTGTTCTATGACGTAAATACCACAGACAAATTTTGATTAACTGAATGACTACAAACAACACCCATTTCAAAATATTATCATATTATGCGTAATTAATGGATTTTTATAAAATAACATGGACAAACATTCAGTACACAAACTGCATGAAATTTTCGGAAACTAAAGTTGTTAAGCCATTCTTAAGATACTTATTGTGATTTTATATCGCCTTTTGAACATATTTTTTATTTACCTACAAACCTATTTTCAACATATGTTTTGTTTCCCTAAGCATTACCTTTAAACATTTTAGAGACCAAGTTGTTTTCCTTTGATGAAGTAGATAATATCGGATAACATTAAATACCTCAAAACTAATAAAGGGATATTTAATATATTAAAATCAATTAGCTTTACATAATTTAATTATGATTTATTATATATATATATATATTTAAATTTAACAAAATTTCTATTCGTAAAAAGCAATTTAAAGTAAAAAATTAATTGTAGAAATAAGTTTAAAAGAAATTATAAATAATTTATATTGTTGCGAACTAATCTACAATATGATTTAAATTCTGAAAACATAAGTAAATCAAGTGCAAGTGGCAAAATCTATTAACAAATATAAAATTGTAATAACTTTTTTAAATCCTAAAAATAAAAAATATACATAAGTGAATAATTGTTGATCTGGGCAGAAGACAGACTTATCAAGGGGAAGTTATTACTTATTATTTAATTTAAAACTTACTTTTTGCTTGCCCTAATTATATTATTTTAGTATTATTTAATTTAGTTTCTAGTTTTTAGTATGTTAATAGTTTCTGCATCTTTTTTGTTTATATGCATATTCATGTCGGGGAAGTTTTTTGTGGGCAAGAGTTTCTAAATTAAATTGGTTTTCTATAAAATTGGTATTAAAAAGGGTATTGTTTTGTATTGGCTTTGATTTGTACTTTTCTAAAAGTTCCACTTATTTGAATTACTTCTGGTAGGTCACATGATTTGGTTTTACTTTTGGTTCTGAATTTTACACTTGCCTACATAAATGACGAAACACGAATTGAATAATTGAAGAGTTAGGTTTGAGGGCAACTTCCCCTTGATAAGTCTGTCTTCTGCCCATCTCAACAATTATTCACTTATGCATATTTTTTGTTTTTAGGATTTAAAAAATTTATTACAATTTTATATTTGTTAACAGATTTTGCTACTTGCACTTGATTTACTTATGTTCTCAGAATTTAAATGATATTGTAGATTAGTTCGCAACAATATAAATTATTTATAATTTCTTTTAAACTTATTTCTATAATTAATTTTTTACTTTAAATTGCTTTTTACGAATAGAAATTTTGTTAAATTCAAATTTCATTCCTTGCAGCAATGGTGCAAGAGAATTGTTTAAATTTAATTTAACTTTACTATATTCTTTTGAAACAATACATATATATATAATAATAAAATTCCATAGTCAAAAATACACTTATAACCCTAACTTAAATTTCGTCTTTTCTTTTTCTTTTTTCCCTAGTCACAATTCTAAATGCACGTTCTTTTCATTTTAATGGCGACAATCTATTTTTTGAAAGTAACTGGAATTAAATCCACAGTCCCGTAGTCAAGTTGATTTTCCCGCGTTTTCTACACTTACAGTTATTGAATGTCCTGGAAATATTTAAAGCGAATTAGCTTGGCTGACGACGCTGACGTCATTTCTTGGAAGCTCCGCCTTTCCAGGGATTATAAAAGGACTCGCAAAGGAATATCGAGGGCTCTCCTTCATAATTTTTGTGCATTCTGTTGAAATATCATCTGTAATTTCTTGTTCTTTGCATTCATACTCTTAAAATCGGGAGAATGTTTGAGAAATCTGGTGAGTTATATTCGCACTTAGTGTACAGCACTCGTGTTTTCTCAGTGGATTACCTGTCTCATCAGCGTCTGAAGCATATGGTAAGCTCTTTTTGACTTGTTTATTTCTGAGCATGCATTACCGGGCCAATGGTTTAGGTTAAGCAGCAAGAAATGAGAAGTTTAGAGGATAAAAATGTACGTAGTTTAATTGAGCAGATACGTGAGAGTAACGGAGGTCATATCGATTACAATCGCCTATCTATGCAAATTAACCACTTGCAAACAGAAATTGAGAGTTTAAAAAATTCTAATTTACCGAAAGCTGATCCTAGGCTTACGATTATGGAAGAACAACTTAAAAATCTTTGTATCATACATGATAACGAAGAGGAAAAGGAAAATGGTAAAATACCTGAAATAGAAATAGTTAGTGCTAACCCCACACCTGATAGTAACGCTAAATTCTTAAAAACACCAGCTACCCCAAAAAAGGGATCGAATTCAGCTAACCTAAAAAGAACTTCTAGCGGAAGAACGCGCAAAAAGAAAACAGTTGATAGCGAAGGTTTTACCGCTCCTCGCAAAACACATAAAAGAAATCATTCGAATACGGAAAAGGATTACCCAAGCCAGAAAAATACTTTTGAACCATTAGAAAATGAGGTTAACATGGATGACGGAACGCAAAATGGTACTCCTTTTGAAACCAAAAAGAAAACCGCGAGTCATATCCCACCAATAGTTCTCGCTGATTTTAACGGAAACTAGGATAAGATAAAAGACGATTTTGAAGATGTACTCGGCATCAAAAATTATACAAGAGACCTAAAAGGAGGAAGACTCACAATCAAGAGTTTTCGAACCCGACCACTACCGCGAAATCATCAAATATTTGCAAAATAAGGAAATTCCCTTTCATACTTTTCAAATGAATTCCAAGAAGCCTATTAAGGCAGTTATTAAGAAACTTCCGGCCACCGCAAAAATCGAAATCCTACAGAAGGAAATACAAGATCTGGGCATATCAGTCGAAAAAATAAGGCAAATCACTGCCATCAAGAACGGAGATATCGTCAATTTACCAGTTTTCGTGGCTGACGTCCAACGAAGCGAAGAAGGAAAGCAGATATTCGGAATTAAGAAGCTGAGAGGCCTTAATGTCCAGATTGTGAAATATAAATCACGGCCAGGTCCCGTTCAATGTCATAAATGCCAAAGATATGGGCATACACGGGACCTGTGCCATTACACCCCACGGTGTTTAAAATGCGCACAAATGCACGAAACTTACTTATGTAAGTCTAAAAAAGATATAGATCAGCCTGTCTGTGTACAAACGGACAAAATCATGTTTCATCCTACCGCGGATGCAGCAAAAACCCAGAAAACATCAAGAAGCGAATTGCAGAGCGAAAATCCGAGCAAAATTCAAATAGTAAAAATACTAAACCTGGATTTACTTTAAAAGAAGATGATCTCTCCAAATTGCCGTCGCGCAATCTACAGAATATCCCTGACCCAATTTTAGCGTGGAGCAGAGAAAAACCATCCAATCAGGAAACACCAAATTTCTTCGAATGGATTAAAACGCAACTTATGCAAGCCAAAGCATTTTTCATGAAATTCGAGTCTGCCAAGACTTTAATAGAGAAATTCGAGATCGGCATGGCAGCTATCGAATATTATATGAATCAAAATTATGACTTCTAGAGGCCCACAGTTTAAGCCAAGCCTTATTGCAACTACTACTAGTTTCCTTAAAGTCTCCTTCTTTAATGCCAACGGAGTAAATAAACAGAAATATGAATTGGCGAATTATCTGAACAAACACAATATCGAAGTAATGATGTTAAATGAAACCCATCTTTACCCAAATCTTAAATTCAAAATTCAAGGCTATAATGTCATTCGACAAGATCGCACTCATAATAGCGGAGGCGGCACCGCCATACTAATTAAAAATCATATCAAGTTCACTACCTTCAATATCCCGAATACAGGCCGAGTAGAAACCACTGCAGCTCTAATTTATACTGGATTCAACGTTCCTTTCTTGTTTATTTCAGTATATAACCCACCCAAGAATACTTTAACTAATTCTGACTTAGATAACCTGACCAATTTTGATTACCCAACCCTGATCGCCGGCGATATGAACGCCAAGAATACAAACTGGAATTGCAGCATCAATAACAACAACGGAAATATTCTTAATAACTATGCACTCAATAGCAACATCAGAGTCATCGCTCCAGATGTTCCAACGAGATATCACTTTAATGGAAGAGGAGATATCCTTGACATCCTGATACTGAAAAATATTCACTCTACTCCATACTTAGAAGTGACGGAAGAATTATCCTCTGATCATTTCCCTGTAAAATTCGATTTTTATGGTTTCTACCCACCTCTCATTAAACCGAAGATTAAAGTTAACTGGACTATCTATAAAAATGAACTTATTAATATCCCCAGTAGCATAGTAATTAACCATCCCGAAGAAGTTGAAAATGAAATTAACAAATTTAACGGACATATTCAAAAGGCACTGGCCACAGCAACTTATACGCAGAAAAATTACTCTCCGCAAGAACTCCCGAATTATATTTTAAACCTTATAAAAGAAAGAAATAGATGCAGGAAAAATTGGCAACTCACAAGAGATCCAAGCGACAAGACTCACGTGAATTACCTCACTCGTCAAATTTCACAGGAAATAATTAGCTATCGCTCCAATAAATGGGACTCTTTTCTTGAAAATTTAGAAATGCAACCCAACATGGTTTGGAAAATTGCAAGATCCCTTCGCAATAACCAAGCAAATCTTCATCACCCTATTACGCACAGAGGTATGACACACAACTCAGAAACGGAAATCGCTGAAGTCATGGCGGAGAGCCTTGAAAAAGTTTTCGAGAAACATGAAGAAATCAGTCCTTTTGACTATACTATCAATAACGAAGTCGAAGAAATTAAACTTAAAAGTAACAGAGATTATGTAAAATTTACCTCCCCCAAAGAAATCCAAGAAATCCTCAGGAAGCTAAAGAATAAAAAAGCCAGAGGCTTTGACAACATAAGTAATGAAGCCCTTAAAGTTCTACCGAAAAACTGTATAATTCTACTGTGCAATTTAATTAATTCATGTATTAGGCTCTCTTATTTTCCGAAAAAATGGAAACATTCAATTGTAATAATGATCCCGAAACCAGGCAAAAATCCAAAAGAAGTATCCAGCTATCGACCTATCAGCCTTCTACCCGCTATCAGCAAAGTGTTTGAACGCGTAATTGCCTCAAGACTCCAAATTTTCACTGACAAATTAATTGATACAGACGATCAGCAGTTCGGGTTTAAAAAAGCTCATTCAACATCGCATCAAATTCTTAATCTCATAGAATTCATTGCCGTAGAATTTCAGAAGAAAAACGGAGTTGCCGCATGCTACCTCGACTTCGAAAAGGCCTTCGATCGAGTGTGGCATGCTGGTTTAATATGCAAGTTATCGAAATTAAACCCTCCTTCAAGTTTCTTAAATCTCATGATTTCCTATTTAGAAGATCGTACCTTCCAAGTCCGCTGTGGTGATGCTTTGTCCACACATAAAAATATTCATAGAGGACTACCTCAAGGTTCCGTCATCTCTCCAGCAAACTTTAATCTATATGCAAGTGACATGCCCAAGCCGCAAAATGCAAAAATCCTTAAATATGCCGATGATACGGTAATACTTACTAATTCCTTAAACCCGCAACATGCAATAGACAAACTGAATAGCCAAATTAAAATAATAGAAAACTGGTGCAACAGATGGAAGATCAATCTTAACCAAATGCTCTATAGTTATGTACAGAAGATATAAGAAAAACTACCCCATGGATATCAATATAAAAATTCATGATACTCTTATCCCTTCGGCCAATTCGTACAAATATCTTGGAGTGTATATTGACGCACAGCTCACTTTCAAAGAACACATCAGTTATATCACCAACAAAGCTAATGCAGCTTTTATGGCTCTTTACCCGCTTCTAGGGAAAAATTCTAAATTAAATCTGAATACTAAACGCAATCTTTACCTGATGCTTATTCGACCAATTCTCTTATACGCAGTCCCCACTTGGGCCACGGCTTGCAAAACCCATAGAAAGAAACTTAGCTATCTACAGAATAAAATTCTACGCTCAATAACCTCAGCACCCTGGTTTATTAGAAATATCCAGCTGTATCAAGACCTGAAAATTCCTGAAATACAAGAACAGATCTTAATAATTTCGCACAAATTCTTTACCCAAGTTTAGAATTCACCATATAATGCTATTAAAAATCTCGCAAACTATGATCCAACAGAAGAAAATCTGGTTAAGCGACCACGTTCTATTCATCACAACTCAAAGTGGTTAAAGTGTACATATTGTAAATAGTACCCAGTATTTAATTGCATTTCATATACTCAAGAATTCGTGATATGATTAACTATTTTTGTGTTGTGTTTTAAGTGTATTTTTATTATCTGGCAAAGCCAAAACAGTAATTGTGAACAATAATTTGAAATAACCTTATGGACTATTATTTTTCGTCGTCATAGGTCATAGGTCATCTTCATTCTTTATGAGTGTGCGATCCGAAGATCTTTACTCATCCATTAATCTCTTAAGTGTCTTAAATAAAGTGAATACTTATCTTGTAGAGTCATTGGGTATTTTTGAAGTAGGAAACGTGAAAAATATGCAAGGCCTTCGCCGGGAATCGAACCACGGACCTCTGAAATACCGGCTCAGTGTGCTGACCATTACACCACGAAGGCACGCTAAGAATGTGGGAGATATACCTTATATACTCCCCTTTTTAAAGGGCGACTAGGGTTTTAGGGGACCTAGTCGCCAAATCCTGGGTGTGGAGAGTCATCATCCACAACCCTTTTAGTTCCGGCGCCACTGTAGAGACATTAGGTTTATTTCGAAGCAAGAGTAATGAAAAATATGCAAGGCCTTCGCCGGGAATCGAACCACGGACCTCTGAAATACCGGCTCAGTGTGCTGACCATTACACCACGAAGGCACGCTAAGAATGTGGGAGATATACCTTATAATCTGATCCGATGAAAGGATAAACTTCTGCACATTTGTGCTGTTAAACTTCCAAAAAGGCATATCTAGTTCAGGCATATCCCGCAACGAAGTGATAGCAATTTCGTAGCAGTGACGATGCATAATCAAAGTCCAAGCATTTCTCAAAATAATATCAGTTGATAACAATTTCCTTATGATAGCAATATGAATGGCAGGCATAATTCATAGTTGGGTGAAGATTTTTCGTTGTGAAATCGCTTAAAAGATTATCCTGCAACATGATTGGTCCATGTGACCACCACGCCCAAAAAAGGAATAATCTAATTCTATCTAATTAAACAAGAATTACTTAGCATAAAACTCACCTCTACATAGTTATTAGATCATTATTATGTAGTAGATTGCAATACTATAGGCCTACAAGAGTTATTTACTCTTAAATTAATAAAACTTTGAGTTAATACAGCAGTATGTATCAACGAACCAGAACGCGAAATCAGGTTACGTGATTTGATTTTGACTTGCTCTTCGTATCTCATGTTCATTTCAGTCACTCAATTCCTCACTGCAAATAGCACACACCCAGCACCTGCTCAAAAATTTTTCGAATGTTTCTACATATACAAAAGTATATCAATTTATAATTTCATGACTGCCTTCCTGTATGACTTTGCCACATAGACCATTCTTACGCCTAAGTGAGCGGTGCTAAGCACCTCTGATTTATCTAAACAAAAGTGAGCGGCCTCCGGCCTTACTTGATATATAGGTTAAAACTCATTAGTAGTTGACACCTTGAACCGAAAGTACTATCTTGATCTTGATCTTGATATCGAGGGCTCATTCCATTAATGTAACGATGGAGTAAACTTCAATACAAAAAGTTATTAGTTGTTCTTTTTTATTTACTCCGGGGATCTGATTTTTGTAACTGCTGTTTTTTATGGAAATTAATAAATGAATCCTGTTTTTTCTTTAAGCTTATCGTCTGATACTTTGAGCTACGACTACATTTTTGGTACAT
>KK120719.1:0-53488 GCA_000611955.2 Stegodyphus mimosarum | reverse complement strand
CCTACAGTGAAAATTATTTATAAACTTCATAGAAATTCCAAAAGATTTTTCTTCCCTGAAGATGTGCTTTTATAAATACGCAAATTACTTTGCATATATTTTCAGTTGTGACTTACAAACATTAACTATATTTTCTCTCAGAAACATACTGAGAAAAACGTTTTATCAAAGTGCATCCTCCATACCGTATTTAACTGAAATTTCTCTTTATCATAAATACGCACAATAGAAGAAAAACGTTATATTTTCGGATGCAATGATTCTGATTTCTAAGGCATGTGCTAATTGATGTTTTGAAAGATATTTTTTCTTTACCACGGGCATTACTTACGATGAATATATTAATTTTATATCCTCATCAGAACATTTCCATAAAGTGGTCAAATGGGGGCTGTATCATTTCTAAATATAACTGTGTCCAAGAGCGAATCTAAACGTATTTCCTAACATGTACAAAATTTGGGTAGTTTTCGAAAACTCAAAACATTTTAGCCGCAAAGCTAAAATGTGTTACGTAGCAATTTATCTTAGGAAAAATAAAATAATTAAAATTAACTAATTAAATCATTAAAAAGAAAGGCTACTAATATTGTTACTGGTAGGAAATAGATTCTCAGGCACCATAAAAATAGTTTAAGCAAAACATTCAGAACAAAGGAGCCTAGAGTAAAATAAATGGAGTAACGTTTTTCCTTTCAGTTTCTATAGAAGAAAATGTTTACAACCTCGGGGTCCTAATGAGGAGCTTGTTTGTGTCTCTGGGCTGAAGAATCGATGTTGCTTTTTAGGGGAAAAAATACGTCTTTTATATAGATTGCCGGGTACGATCGAAATTATTCAGTATTTCTTAAATTACGTAAACTGAAAAATATTCGAAAAAATTCGTTACGCCGGAAGGCATAAAAAAACTGATATTTGCTTTGTAAAATTTGAAGGTTAGTTTTAAACTGACAAAATATTACTATTTGGATCTGTACTTTAAATTCTTTTCGTATACCTAACCAGAATGCAAATTGGTTTGTTTGTGTATTTAAGCTGAGGTTCTTTTTAACATTGAGATAGAGAGAGAGATTTCCTGGCACTGGCTTAGTGCGCTTAGTTTCTGATAGATCTAGCAGATGCAATCTATCTCGGCTCTGCATTCTCTCTCCGGCGATACTTTAACATGACGTGCCAGTAATCTATTCAGTTAGTTTATAACTTAGTATTTAGCAGTGTAATCTTAGATTGCTGCTAAAATTTTAAATTTAATTGACTGTTCTAATTTATTTCCACTGCCATAAGCTGCTTCTACTGTAGCGCATAAACATGCTCTATGTTGAAAGTTCCGTTTAAACTACGCTAGCGGCTGTAATGGTTGTAATAGTAGCAGCTGTAATGCTTAAAATAGTAGCGGCTGTAATGCTTAAAAGTTACTTTACAACCTTCCTAATGCTTTGAATTTCGTTTTCAGACACAGCCAGAACTCGCTTTATGTCTGTTAGAATTATACTACTATAAGTAGAAGTACTAGACCAAGTATAATTTAATAAGGTATAAAGCCACCAATCGTACAAGCGTTCGCTTTGCTACTACCATGAGTCTAATTTTCAATAATGGTAGTTTCAGGTTTTCAAAGCATATAATCCTCAATCTTTAACTTCTTAAATCAACATAATGTCAATCTAAAATTTTCTTAAAAAGTAAGCACATTTCTTTAAGATATTACTTTTAACATGAAAAAATATATTTTAGAAAATGTTTCTAAACTGATACTGAAAGAATGCAGTTAAAAAAATATCTCTGTAAAATCCTTTCAAACGCCAATTCTTATTATAAGAGAAAAATTGGAAATGATGGAAAATAGCATAGATAATAGTTAAATAATTTATAGGTCATTAACTTTAATTTCTAATTTTAAGACACAGAACAGTGTGAAAATTTTAAATAAGTAACAGGCAAAATGACAGCGTCACGTGCAAAGCAAGTAAAATGAAGGTTTGCATTATAAAAAGAATGCGTTGAAGCGTGTTAATTTTTTCTTTGTCTGTATTGTCTTATCTTTATCTATTTTCAGACACATTGAGTAAAAATATTTAATAATTGTAAAATTATTATAATAAGTTAAAGAAACATCAAAACTGCTAAAGGTTTTGGTGACCTCCTGCTGCAGACCCACAGTTTAAGAAACTGATTTAATGTATCTTTCTGTATAATAAAGTAATCCTATCTTGTGAAACTATTACAGATTAAGTGTAATTTCAGTCATGTAAGAATACATATCTGAGAGACTATTATATTTAATTAAGGATTTGATAACTGTTGTTGCAAAGAGCGTAGGTGTCATTTAAATACCATTTATCATTCTTGAAGAAATTCTTCACAATGATGCAAGCACTTTTATTTGAGTCAAGCCATGTTCAAAATGTCACAATTACAATTATGAAAGATGTCTTTGTATCGCGTAGGCAGATTAATTTCTAATATATAGAAAAAGCTACCTTCCTGGTGTCTATCTTTATGCGTGTAATGTAAATAAATTGTTCATTTATTTTTCTAATCTGTATAGGAAAACAAATTAATTCAAACAGCTGCTATCTAGGTAGAAAACTTATAAAGATTTTGTTTTACAAGTTACAATTTGGTTTTCGTAAGGGTAGGAAACCTTTTTGTTAAGGCACTTTATGAAACTTTCTGTACTTCAAACAGTGGCCAACTTGTGTAAATGTGTTGACACCATTATAAAGCTGTTCCTCCTCAGCCAAAAGGATGTAGTGTCTGTCCTAGTGCTAAGAAATCTTTAAATAAGCATCTAAAATATGATCAGAATAAAGGAATAGAGGAATTAATGTTACAACAGGCATAATATGTAAAATATTTTGGGCCATACTAATAATTAGTTTCATTTATGATACATTTCATAACACTAAAAAAATGAATGTTTCATCTTTTCTCTATTTGACATATCGAAAACAAACGGTTTTTTTATTAATTGTTTAAATTTTTATCAAAAGGAACAAATTATACTAGAGTTTAATTTAGCAGAGCATACAGGTTAAATTCATTTGTTACATTATTTACTATTTCTATAAAACGTGGTTATGCTAGTTTTGCTTTCAGCTTTTGAATTTAATATTTAACATTTAATTTGATATGAATATTAAATAGGGAAAAATATATGGCATTTCTTAAATCAGTAATATTTTGATAATGTCCATTTTATTAACTTTTGTCTTCACTTCTTTTTCAGATGCTGAATTTGAAAAAAGGGGTTCAGTTTCTTACTGCTTTTATGTATTTGTGAAGACTTGTAAAATTTCGAAATTTTATGTAATACTAGATAATTAAAACACTATGTATTAATTTTATAGCTTCATCATTTTGATTTTTGTAGGCATCTTCTGAATTTCATAGGAAAAAATATTTTTCTTTTTTATTTACGTATTTTCTTTAATAGTATTAGTATTTCCGTTTTAGAAATAATGGAAAAAAACTAGAAAAATATTTAACATTTAAACAATCAATCATTAATCATAATTCATGCTTTCTGAAAGTCTTAGAAATAACTCTAAAATCATAACACATATCATTAAGTGTTCAAAAATGAACCTATCCATGCGTTAAATATCAGAATGTCTGTTTATAATAATGTTTTATGTTACGGTACCTAAAGCAAATGAAATTTAATTGAACAGAAATGCGAATGGCATAATAAATTTTAGGATTAAGGATTTTTATTATTGTTGTTGTTATTGGGGATGAAATAAAAAGAGAATTACTTTTCCCTTCCACGTTAAGAATGATAAATCACAAAGTCTAAGATTCGCTTTAGTTAACGTTGAATGGCATTTAAATTCCACTGACTATTTTCTGAATAATAACATTAAGAGGGTTATTTTTTAAGCAATAACTGTTTCTAATTTATGTATCCTTTATTATTACTCATTGATTTAAATTAGTTTTCAATTTACATGAGACATATCAAACCAAAATTTTAATGACTGTCATATATACTATATCGATTAGTACATATTATTTTTCAATGGGCAAAATATGTATAGTATTAAAGCATTAGCTCAAATACTTTCAAAATGACATTAGAAAAAAATTTATTTCTGGTGAGTTTCACAATATCTTGAAAACACCATTAGTTGTGAAACATTAACAAAAAAAATAAAATGATCATTAATAAAGAGAAAATTCCATAGAGGTAGGAAAGTAAGAAGTTGTAACCTGAAAAAAAAAAGGTAGGTGTATCTTATTTATTTTTTCTCAAGTTAAAACATACAAAAGTAATTTGTTTTTGAAATTTGCTTAGTTGTTTGACCATTCATGAATTTTTTAAATAAAACTTTATATTTTTAAATGACTTTAAAATTATTTTAATTTTCTATTTCAGTAATTCCTTTGATATAAAATTCTACAATATTAATTCCTATATTTTTAGAAAACTGATTTGCTTAATGAACAAATTTTTGGTTTTTTATTTTAGCTTATCATGTTTAACAAATTGTGGAAAATTTCAGCACATGCAGGAGGAATAAAATGTGTGGATGGCATGATTTAAACATTGTAAAGTTTAACTACGTTCGGTACATATATCCTAATTTATCACTATATAACTAAATGCACCGGTCTATGAAAATCAAATGTGTTTCAAATGGCGTTTTTATATTCGTAATGTGCGTATATTATCTGCATATAATGATTGAAATATGGTATTAACCTCTGAAAATATATCTAGAAATCATAAAAAATGAATTTCTACAAAAATGATTTCCAGTATGCATAGTAAAAAAAAGAAAAAATGTTTGTAAATTTCTGCGTAAAGTATACGTTTGTCAAAAGTAAAAAAAAATAAGCGAATTTACGTACATTTTCACTAAAATTATACGAGTAAAAATATACGTAAATTCATGAAATTTATGTATATTGTACGCAAAAGTTACGAATGAACCGCAGTCTTTCGCTTAAATACACCTAAATTTGACGTAAAATTTACGTATATTATACCGTAAAAATATACGTAAATGTCTACTATTTTTTCCTCGACACTTTGCAAGATATTTTGACGTTTAACGTAACGCTTTTTATACGAAGGGCCATTCGTAAATTGTACGTATTTTTCTCGTACTATATACGAATGCATGCTGTCTGGGTACTTTTGCATTTGAGTTTGAAAATGAGTGTTGAGGATATACCTTCTAAATTAATCATCCCGTTTAGTTGTGTTCTTAGTAAGCAACTTTATTTTTATAGATTTTTTTTATATTTATTTTGCTTAACAGGATTCTTTTGGTTTAAACGGACTAATGTCTTTAATTTCATTGAGCATTGTTTCTGACTTACGGTTTGGATCTAGTAGAAAATTAGACGCTTACTTAGAAGTAAGACGAAACACTCTCTTTTAATTTAGTTATTGTTACTTGATGGTGAACTGGTTTATTCCCCATAACAAGTCGACTAATATGCGAACAATGACATTAGCTACTTTTTTAATACTTAAAATTTGCACTTCAGTTTTAGCATTTTTGTTATTTAAAATTTTTCTTTATATATTTTTATGGTCTTAAAGCAAAGGATAGACCTCCTTTAATACTAATTTAAAATACTAGTTAAACTTTTGACTAAAATATTATTTTCATAATTCATGGTTTTAAATTGAATTCCCTTTCCTTGGGGACGGTATATGGAACGTTTTCTTTTTGTAAGATATTATGAATTATTGGTTTATTACTTTTCAGCTTTAGAGCAAGTCGTAGGCTTTTTAATTTATTTTAATTAATTTCATTTAGAATATATATATATATACAGTATCACAAATATATTTATAACAAAAATATCCCAATATTTTTTCCGCGCAATATGCTGCTGAAAAATTAATGAATTACAGATAAAAGCGTAAGAAATTTAGAACCCAACTAACAAAGACATGAAGAAATAAAATCTGAACCAATAAAATCCCAAAACTTTGCAATAAGAAAAACATCAACAATTGAGAAATTTTGGAAATTTACTGTTTTTTATTTTATTTCTTCATGTCTTTATGAATTACTTTGCAATTTTTTTATTTTTTGTCTATAATTGTGCACATATATATATAATTTATTAACTAAGTAATAAAGAGCATACTATCTTCCAATATAAAGTTAAAAGTACCTGAATTAAATGCGAAGGAGTTTAGTCTTTTACTCAAGTAAAAATTATGAAGCCAAATTGGCAATTTGAGTTTAAGCCATACTTGTAAGGTGAGTCTAATCCGATTAGTGAGTTGAAAGTGAGATGAAAATCAGTTAATGTCTATAAAGAATTAATTATGAATGTATTACGAATGTTGCAGTTCCGTTAAGATAATTAATTTTTTAGAAATCTTGACATATTATAGCCAAATTGAGCAGTAGGAGTAAAAATGTTTTTGATAAATTAAGTACTAATAAAAACGTTTTTTCTTCCTTTACTTGAGTAAAGTGCCCCCGACACCTTCGCTTTCATGCATATTAATACAAAGTAATTCTATAAAACATAATAAACAATTCAAATTTTGCAAAATTAATGACAACACAAGTTAAAGAAAGATATTTATAAAATTAATGAAAATAGAAGTTGAATAAATGAAAGATACTGATAAAATGAGGTACAAGAAAATGTGCAATTTTAAATGCACATAATATACTTAAAAAGCCAGAATATTAATTAATAAACTGATGTTCTATCTAGTGGGTGGACTGTGAAGTGATCGCGTCTGTTTTCTTACTCAGAAAAATTGTGGTATGTGATCGGAGACGTAGACAGCAGCTGTGGGGGAACCTTCGAATTATTACAGTCGGGAACCTTTAAGAATTTATTTTAGGAGTGAAGTGGTTGTGGAGTTCTTTGCGAGTGTAAATGCGTCTGTCAAAATATAGATTTTATACTAACTAGTTAATGGAAATTAATTAATTTTTGTCTAATTTTCTCTGCGGAACGAGGAATAAAAGAGAAATAAGCAATCTTTGCTGCTAATGAGCTATATAGCAGATTAAAGAGTATGAAATAAGCTCATTTTTTTTAGTGAAAGGAAAAGTAAGCAGAAAATGCCAGAAAAACAACAAGTTTTTTACATTATATATAATAAATTCAGTCATTATATTATTTACAAATCCTTCAACTGATAGTCATCTCATCCTTCAACTGATACTAAGCTTTGAATATATATATATATATATATTACATAAATTTACAATTTTATAAATTTTATGCAGGTTATAAGTATGCAAATCCCAACAAATATCAGAAAAAATGTTTTAATTTTAATATGAAACGCTTTCTGCATTGTTAAGCACCGAGTAATAGCGACTTTTAATAATGATCAAAGAACTTACGAGGGACGTTTGGAAATGCTACCCAGAGATATGGAGCTGTTAAAACTAGCTCTATCTAGAATACTATAATAGCTGTTTTTAACTTATACGTAAAAAAGGACATAATAACATAATAAAGGTTTTAAGACATTTTTTTTAAGAAATTATTCTGCTCACGTACGGTATTACAAAGGATTTTTTAGCAACGTGAATTGCATAATCAATATGATATTATCATAAAAACCGTTTTGAAGTTTCCTTGCTTCTACACGAAATTTCATTTTCAAAATTTGTTTTTGATCATTTATAAACTCGGGTGCTAGCTTTGTATTTCATATCGCTGAATTAAATACATATTTGATGCATTTTTATATTATCACGAAATTATAAACAAGGTCTAAAACTGCTTTACTGAAAACGTGTTTTAATAAACCTACGCCATTACGACCTCAAGTCTTAAATACTTCTTAAATATTTGAACATGCACTTTTATAAAGGCAGTATTTAAGTAGGACTCTAAACTTAAATACGCTACTGAATTTTAACCCAAAAGGGCGTTAGCCCAGAAGGGCTATTAGTCTCGAAACGGCATTTTGCTTTGAATCACTTAAATGCAGTGTATCACTTTTCAAATTCTTAACCAAATATTATCGCCTTGTATTATATTTAAAGAAACTAATTAATGAAAAATCTGCACGAACGTATATGTTTTGGGGGTTGTGCGAAAACAAGGATAACTAGAGACATCAAATTTTGATTAACATAATCTTTCACCCAAACATAGGCATCTGGAAGCCCGAATTTGGAATTCAGAATTTGTTTTACTGTCTGTTCCATATTTTGTAAAACTTTAGCGAATTAGTTGATTAAAAGCTCAACAATTTCAAAACAAGCAACGGCAACACTGTAGGGAATAAAATATTTTTATCTCTAGTGCGCTAGACTCTCCGTCGGAAATTCTAAACACATGCTGTTTTAAATGATTTAGCCCAAAGTGGCTTTAGATCAAATGCTCTCGAAACGTTGTATGTATCTGTAAATGAAACAATGTTCTTTTGCTTACCGATTTTATTTATTTATTTTACTTAAACGCATACACATGCCGTCCATGTAAGTACACCTTTTTGTAGTATAAATGATGATACCTGAACAAAACGTATATTTTAGAAATTTCAAGCTTAGCGCTCTAAAATTTCAAATTATGAATAGCATAATAGATAAGCAGTTTGTTCAATTATAAATAATGTAGTATGTTAATTATAAAAGATTTGGAATTTGCAGAAATTTTCATCACAATATTTTCTTTCAGTCGATCTAATTTTCCACCCCTAAAATTCTAAAAATACATTTTCACTATGATTTCTACACAGAAATAATATCGAAAATTTCAGCAATCCGAGCTTAATGCTTTTTAAGCGGTGTGATGTAGTTATCACATCTACAGATGAGTAGTGTTAGATAAACATTTTCCAAGAAACGAGGTGCGTCACTATTACTCTGTATAGTAAATTTCCTAGCAGAAATGGTCGCGTTGGAAGAGAATTCTGGACTATAAGAAGGGGCATTTTGCGAGCTGCCCAAAGGGATAATGATTAATGACTCAGACTACTGTGCCGAAGGGCCGGGGGTCGAATCCTAGAGAAGACATGGATGGTTATAAATGTATAGTGTCTTTGCGGCATTCTAAATAAATGACAAATCGAAAGTCCTCTCGTGTGGATGCTGATAGGGGAAGGGGGGATAGAAGACCCTCGTACCATTTCCGCGGTGGTTTCTCTCAAAACTAGGTTGGAGCTGGGCTCGAATAATACTGTCATCTATATGGTGCTCAAGGCTCTAATGCTCTTGCCAACGTCAGACGTAACCTTCTTGACACGGTGAATTTTCTCGGCTTGTTCAGATGAAAGTCTATGAAGGTCAGTCACAACAACAGCAATAAGAATATTTTGCGAAGATGGCGGAAATCGTCTGATTGCAGCTATCTTTCACGTATAGTTTCATAGTATATTACAACTGGTTTTCGCGTAACTTAAGCAAACATATATTTCCAATTCGAAAATCTCCGGAAATGTTTCGTTCGACGACCCTCATGGATAGCTTGCAAGTCTAATAACAGTTTAATATTAAGCATGTGTTTGGCAATGTAAGTTCACTTTCATCATTATTAATCATATCTTAATGTTTTTTGTAAATATTGTTTTTTTTTACTGGGAAAACTTCAGCCTTCCTTGAAATCATTTAAAGCATTTTGATATAGTGCGTTTCTCAATGATTGAAAACTTTATTGTTACCTCCTTGCAAGTTTGAAAGGAAAAGTATTCCGCTGTTACTCTCTGCTTTAGTGAAAGAAATTATTTCCTGATTGTGATAGTAGTCCAAAACTTCAAATAGTATAGTGCCTGTATCAGTAGATAGGAGACCTATATGATACATTGGAAATTTCTAGAATAATTAATAAAGAAATTTGTCATTTGTCTGACGTACTGTCACCTGTATCTCGAAATCATCATATTTCAGTTGTTGTTTCAGCTACTCTAAGTCGATATTTACAATAAAACACTGCTACTTGAGAACTACTAAACTCTTGAGAAAAATCTTTGCACAGTTTAAAATAAACAAAAATATATTCAATGTAAAGATTAGCACAAATAGAAATGAAAATATAGCAATATTTTCATCTTTATTTGGGGTAAATTCCGTGTCGAACTATTTTAATTTATTTTATAACCGCAATTTTTCTTCTTCTTTGTAGTTAGTGCCTTTTTCTTGACAGCAACAAAACGTTTTCGTTACCTTTTTTATATCAGTTACATTTTAGAGCCAAAGGGCTGATTATTCTTAAACGAAAAGTTTTGTTTTCCATATTAGCTTATTTTCTGTACATAAATGTTTTGTTTTTGTGCGGTATTCTTAGTCAATACATTTATTTTAAATTTTAAGTTTTCCCTTTTTATCTCTTTTATAAACATTAACAAACTGAATATTTTCGACATTGGGATTAACATAATCTAATGCAGTTTCGAAGAAAAGATCGTTATTGGAGGATTATAAACTTAACACTGTTCCTTGAAAACAACTTTATAATGAGAAATTTTGACAGAGTCGCTTTAAGAGACATTTCACACTGAACCGTGGACCATTCCTGACTGCTGTAAAAAATAATTATACATAACAGTGAACTAGGTACTGCGGAAGGTAAAACTTAAACGTACAATCGTCTTGAGCTCAGAATGCGAAATTTTAAAGCATAAATTTCGTAAATAACTTCTCATTTTTTTATTAGAGTAATTATTTAAGTCTCTCTTGGGAAGAACGTCACGTTAGAGCTTCAGTTAGAGACATTAGGTATTTCTGAAACAAGAGTTTTGAAAAATGAGCATCACCTTCGCCGGGACTCGAACCACGGATCTCTGGAATACGCGTCCAGATAGCTGACCACTACACCGCGAAGGCGTGCGAAGAAGGTGAGAGAAATACCTTATATACTCCCAATTTTAAAGGGCGACTGGGGTTTATGGAACCCAATCGCTAAATCCCGGTGATGGAGAATCATCATCCACCACTTTTTTATAGTTCGGGTGCCAGTGTAGCGACATTAGGCATTTTTGAAGCAGCAGTATTGATAAATGGGCAACACTTTCGCCGGGACTTAAACCATGGACCTCCGACCGTGCTGATCACTACACAACGAAGGCATGCTAAGAAGGCGGGAGAAATACCTTATGCAGTAATGGTTGAAAAGTGAGGAAAAGAGCAACCGAATGCACAGAATCTTTATTTTCGGTGTATATACAGTTATCATTAATTTTTAAATGTGCTGCATAAATCCAACTATCCGAATCCCTTTTCCTTTTTTTCTGTGGCAGAATAATAAAAGTTATTGTTACTAGCTATATAAATGACTTATTTTTTTCCTCCATGTAAGTAATATAAAATCATAATAATATAAATGTTTCATTTTATAAGAGCTATTAATTAATTTGTAGAGACATTAAGCTTTCCTGAAACAGCTATAATAGAAAATAAGCAATCCTCGCCGGGACTCGAGCCTGGATCTCTTGAATACGGGTCGAGTGTGCTAATGTTACACTACGAAGACATGCAGAAAGGAGAGAGAAAATACCTTATAAACTTCGCTTTTTAAACGGCAACTGGAGATTAAGGCCACAGTCACCAAATCCTGGTGGTGAAGAATCATTATCCCTCACCTTTTTCTTCGGACGCCATTCTAGAGACATTACGTTTTTTCAGTAGCAAGAGATAAGAAAAATGTGCACTGTCATCGTCGGGACTCGAACTTGAAACTTTGGAATACACCCCGAGTGTGTTACCGTTACACCACGAAGACATGCAGAAAGAAAGGAGAAAATGCCTTATAAATTAAATGGAACTATGACTTGTAGAAGTCTGAAATTTTCGGTCAAGATATAACAGCAATGGCAAATAAGGAACAATGAATAACATTGTGTATAATTTATAACAGAAAAGAAATTACTTATTGTAACTTCTCTATACATTTTCACCATTTTAATGTACAATTTTAACACTCAATTTTAAAAACGGAAACCTCATTTCCTAAACGCTGCAAATTGAAAATCCCCCCAAACTGCGCAGCGAATTTCATTTCGTGTCTCACCAACAAAAATAGGTATTAAATTTAATTAAAAACTAAAGTTTATATTTTAACATTAGAAAGAGATGCTCTTAAACCGAGGTCAACTTTCGATATAGCAAGAGCAAATCCTCAGATCGAGTGCCCTCAGCCGTCTTCACCGGAAGAACAAGGCCTTGGCACTGGGATCGTGGTAAGGCACGTTTCTGGCAGAGGGTAAAGAAAAGAAAACCCTCGCATCTAGTTAATCCTGTACAAGGTAGAAATGAGACTGTTTCGCTTGTTAAAAATAGACGTTCTCCCTAATATCGATCCAACTAGGTGAGGGTGTTTCCTTTTATATTTTCGAATTTAATATATTTACTAAAGATTTCCTAATGATTTTCTGTAAATTCATTTTTAAATTTTAGTTTGCTTTTAAATAATTACGATTTTTTACGATACATATATTTGATAATCAAATCTATAGCATAGCCAATATTACATGATTGTCAAACATGTTTATTGAAACAGCTTCAAACTTCAAAATTTGTTGCGAATCAAACATTATTTACTCGAAACATTCCAGAATTTTAGCATAAAAAATACAACTAGTCTTACCAAATGTGATATAATTTACGCAGTTTTGAACTTACTAACTTCAAAATCATCACACAATTAGATCAGGCCAGAATACCTTCTAGTACACTAAAAAACATAGTGCAAAATTACGTTCAAAATTTTTAGGTGCTTTAAGAACCTTCCACACTCTGTACTGCTTCCACTTTTAAAAATATCTATATAGATAGGACAGATAAAATATAAAATAGCCAAGAAAATATAGATATGTGATGAACACCAAGTACTTTCCCTGTTACAAATTAAGATTTGAAAGTTGTTCTGAAGCGAGTGCTGCATATTTCTGTTTATCGCTATTATTCTTATCAACAATTTTGAATACAGAACTAGCTGCTTTAATAATATTAAAAGATAAATCCTCGTTTTGTTGCTGAGAGACATTTAATTATGCATCTAAAATTTAATAAAATTAGTTACATTATTTATTAACTTAGAACAATTCTTCAGACTTATGTATTATTTTTAATTCTGAGTTGCTAGTAAGAACAGTAAACTTTAGATTTTATGTTAGTGTTATTTTACGTTACAATACTACGGAAGCTTCAAAAATAGGAGCAGAGGAATTATCAACAATAAAAAATCTGATGTAGACACCACATGATTTCCTTGCGCTACCTATTAAAGCTCACACATTTTTTGCTGCACTTAAATTAAATTTATTTCAGACCTGAACATACCAGCACTTGTTTTCCACGTTTCGGCCCAGCTGCACTGCTGCTTGTAGCTCTCTTCATATTCCAAAGCTATAAAAAGTTTAAGCAGTTTGAAATAGCCGGAAGCAGTGTGCCAACTTGTTTGTGACCACAACACGTTTACCGATGTAAAAATGAAGATTTAATCTACTTCGGTTGCCAATTTACATTATGGATGAACATTCTACCCAATCCAAATTCTCGCTGTTTATTATTTTTAAGTTGCTATCTACATGGTATGCCATCAATACTGTTAAGTGCTTTCATTGCATACATATGTGAGTGTGAGTTAATTTCTGTTGTTTGCAACAAAACTGCGAGGTGAAAACCTAGATGTTATACGAGTCCCATATACAAAACTTCAATTTTCTATGACTAATAGTTTCGAGTTACCTAAAATACACACGTATTTACGTATGAACAGATGTCATAAAAATCAATTTTGAATCCTTTTTAAATCCATTTAATAATCGATTTCGGAAAAGGAGTCTTTGTTCTGCTCAAGCATAGAGACTTCAGGCAAAAACATCATGCGAATGGGTACAGGAAAGGCCAAAATGGATATTTTTTTTGAAATGTGATACTCGAAATCTTTCTCGGTTATGATATTTCCCTTCTACTTTGTACGAGAAAGTTATACAGCATTTTCTTTCTCCTTTTTCTATGTTTTCGGGCTGTAATTGGAAGCGTATTCAAAGTATATTCGAGAGGTCTAGGGTTCGAGTCTCTCCGAAGGCTCTGCACATTTTTCATTTCTTCTGCTTCAAAATAACCTAATGATTCTACAAGTAGAAAAAGGGACTTTATTCTTCTTTGAAAAAAATTGTTCAAGTATTAGAAAGCTTCTCAGGTTTTATGCGCAACAAAAATTCAAAATGTGTGAAAACTTTTTCCTTATTATAATTTTTTTTTACTGGTAAAACTTGCAACAAGAGCAAATGTAAATTATTCCTATCAGTTCTATTTCTTCTGTCATCAGCATTTTCTGTAGAATCTGAAGATTTACTTGATAAATATTTTGGGCAGTCAAGCAATCTGGAAGGTAAAAGCATCCTTTCGAATCAAATTCGTTTTTATAAAAGTTGCCTTTTTCTAAGGAAAAGTTCGATTACTCTCTGAACGCTTGATCCAAAAAAAATCGTTTCTTAAATTATGGAGGAAAGTAAATTCAACTACTGCGACCGATTTTCATAGAAATCTTACAAGTCCATTATGAAAAATGCAAATCCAGTTTTCCTGAAAGGCCTTAGGTTTTTATTCAGGAGTAAATTTACGAAATTGGAAAATGCTATATAGCTGTATTACAGAACGTATACTTACTATCCTGATGTTCTGAAAAGCTTGCGCGTGTCCTAGAAACCCTTAGAGTTCCTTCTAATATATTATTAATTGAAATGTTATGCTTTAATTAATACGTCAAAATATTTTGTTACAGAATTAATTAAATGATTTCGCACTGATGATTAAATGCGGTGCTATTGGTTATCACATAATAAATTTCATATTATATTGGATTCAAAATATTACAAACTTTTAACAGTAGTATCAAACATAAAATAAGGCATAATTTTTGGATTATCGAGAGATACATATTTTTTAAAAACAATAATTAGAGTACCAATTTTTGTATCTTTTTCAATAAATAATTTATAAAGGATAAAAACTGTCATTTTTACAGAAGAGATCTTACATACTTCAAAATCCATTATGGATTAATATTCTGCCCGTGAATGGAGTGTAAACATTTCCCGTGCATAGTATCAATTTTCAGAGGGGAAAATAAGTCCATGTTTTCAATGTTTCGGTAATTATCTGTGCGATTAAGCACACAGTAAGTATGAATGACTTTTTAGCAGATTATCGGTAGTCACCCAATAAAATACTTGTTAATCCTTAAAAAATATTAATACCCTGTACAAAATATTACGTACATAAACACAAATATAAACACAAGCACACAATAACACGAGGTAGGTTTTTTTATGCGCACTACTTTCCCCTGATAATGACGTCACCTTAAAGCAGAAGGAAGGCCTTGCTCTGCTAGTGGTGACGCCTTAGCTCGTATGCTCTGTAAGCATGGTTCTTGCCATCGCAGCCAGGCAAAATTATCATAAAGCGGCGAGAGACACGACAGTAATGCATACGAGGTATGAATATTAACACGACACAACATTATTCTTTGGTATGGACAGAAAGATATTAATAATGAACTCATGGTGATTACGCTTCGCAGTTTCGAACGAATGAGAATATCTAAAAATTTCAATAATTGTTGCTAAGCGAAGTCCCGACTTGTCTCTTTGAATGAAAACTGATAAAGCTGATGTTAATTAACACACTGCTCATAGAACTACTACGGAAAATCGGGGAATATTTTGAAAAAGAAAAAAGTTCTCGGTTTGTTCCTCACGAGATGGCTGCAGACAGGAAAAGAAGCAGATCGAATGATGTGATACATGTCTTAATGTGATGTAAATAACAGAAAACATTTATTCGTATATTTTAAGCTGATTTTATATGGAGATGAAACTTGGTAATTTTATCATGACACAGAGACAAAACAATGAACTTGTGCCTGGACTGTAGTAGTTTAATCACAGCCACAGAAACTGTTCTTTCAGAATTCTCAGGTGAAGACAATATTGATTATCTCTATTAGTTGGAACAGGGCAATTAACAAAAGATTTATCGTGAAAAACAGATGGTAAATCCATATTTTACAAAGACGTTATTGGCAGTCTTCTGGGGAGAATTCAGCGCCTGGAAACGTTCAGTGGAACAACTGGTTCTGTTGCACGACAAAAAGATACCACACACACTTTCATTCCCATCAAGTAGTTTGTAGTTAATGAAAGGGCCGACAATTCCTAACCCCTCTCCCACTCACAAGGTAAGCCATTTGCAGGCACAATTCTCTTCCCTTAAAGAAAGTCTCACCTAAAAATTGTAGTAGCATTAAACATATTTTGAAAAAGGTAGTCAGAGACTTTGCTTCAGAGATACGTTCTACAAAGGGATTAAGCAATTGGTGGAACGTGTCAGTCTTTAAAGACTTGTAAGATTTTATGTTGAGGGTTAAGAAGTGAATATGTTGTTTTCTTCAGCTTTCGATTTTGTACCAATTCAGATCAAGGACTTTGTAAACGTATTACACAGAATAACTAAATAGACTATTTTATGCATCAGTTCTCTCTGTTATACAAGAAACTTTTACTTTACAGTAAGCTGTGTAATTGAAGTGACTGCCTTCCTGTTAGCAGTTTTACTTTATCACATTATTCTACAGAACAACCGATTCTTTAACGAATAGAAAGCAGGAAACTAAACCTTTTTGCTGATCAATGATCTCTCTCATATTGTTTTTGATTACGCTCATTTTCGATAACATTACCTGCAAATATTGATCAGCTTCTATACCACAAATACATTTTCCTCCTCACGCTTATTTTTCTTTGTCTTTCTGAATCATATTAACCACGACGTTGATGTCACTGTTTACGCTGGAAAGTATAACTAAAGTGACAAAAAATAATAACTAAATTTTTCATTATGCCTTAAGGCTCATTCTTCTCAATATATCTTAAAACTAACATCAAAACAATTCGTAGAATGCAAACCTTAAAATTTAAGTCATGATAACAGGACTTACAACATCCTACTGATTGTATTTTTGGAATCTAAAAATTCACAGTTTTAAATACATAAAAATATTAACTGTTTTCTGAAATAAAATTCTTAAAATTTAGAATTTCGTTTAAATTGCTTTACAAAATCTTGTCATCATCACCTTTAAATACAGAATAACTTAATTAAGCATTTTGACATTTTCCACATTTTCAAATACTGAGTTAATGTTTTCGTATGTTAACTGTTCATATAAACCTTAAGAATGAAAGTGCTAAAGGAACAAAAAATAATTATCTAAAAATTTTGAAAATTTTTTATAACTTCAAGCAATAACAGTTGGGGTTATATGGAGTATTTAAAGCTGGAAATATATGGAGTATTTAAAGCTCGAAATATATGGAGTATTTAAAGCTGGAAATATATGGAGCAAATCTCGTATCTTCACCAGTTTTACATCCGAATATAAAGAATATAGAGAATATAAAATAAGTATGGCCACCCTTAGCATTCTTTAAACATAAACATTGACCAGCTGAGTGCATCCACGGCACACATGGCGTTTTTTCTCTTTGCCTTTTCTAATGTAATATTACTGATAGAAATTTATCACTCTATTTTATAATTTAAACGTATCGAAAGTACTTAAATTTATTGCGTTGTAAATTGCTTTTTGCTCACTGTTTAACCGTATCATATGAATTACGTATATTCATACCTTTAACTCGTTTGCCACACATTTCGATATCGCTTACACAACCTGACCCTTAATATCTTGAGCACTGGGGAACTTTGTCAGGAATAGATTAGGAGACGCAGAAACAAATAAGGCCCTCCAGTACTCGTATCGCATCTTACATTAAATCTGATACATACATATCTAAATAGTATAATGTATTGTGGTAAAAAGTTGAGCAGTAATAAAGAGCATTTTCGCGTTAGCAAATTAGCTACTTTCAGATTCTTTTTAAAAAAAATTATTTTTAGAAATTCTTTCTTGCCTTTCAGCAGTTTCCTTTTGCATTTTAATTTGGTTTTATTCACCCCATCTTCTATCCTAGTTTTGGCAATTTTCTAAAGAAATTTTCATGGAATTTTGTTTTATCATAATTTTTGCACTTACATACATTTACAATACTTTTACAGTTACGGTTTTTCTAGCAATTCTACCTTTTTTTTTTGATTGATTTTATTACTTAATTAGTTGTGGAACAATTCTACCTATTTAATATTCCAAGCTGCTATTTTATATAACATAAAAATTGTGATACTGTTTTGTAATTCTTTACTTTGCTTCCAAATTCGGATTATTTGACATTCTACTTACAGTTCTCATTTTTGTAAAACGTTTCTGGGCATATTATAACTTATGAATAGCTTTCTCTTAAATGAGAAATTTCTTTCATTTTTAAAAATTTTAATTTTAAAATAAACTAATTTGAAACTGCGTGGTACCTTTTGTATTTCATACAGATGTAACTCGAAAACGTGGCTTTCGACTGTACCTCTACAAGCACCAAGGAATATCAACTCTTAATTTGTTTTATTCATTTGTTTTATATTAAATCACTCCATTTAAGATTGCTGTCCAAGTTTCTCTTCATTTTGATTTTTCATGCAGTGTCTCTTCATGCTCAGAAGGGTGTAAAGAACGCTTAGGCTTTCTTAATGCTAGGTTGTTTTCCACCTTTGGTAGATGCAAAATATTCTTATTGCAGCATGGCAGACGTTCTCCAGGATTCATCAAAATCTGAAATGGTAAAAGCATAACCTGGATGATTATTTTACTAACTTACTTACCTTGGCCCAAGGAAGTTCTGAAGGAAGCGCAGTTGTCTTGGAAATACTGATAGTTATATAATCGAAGCTATCTGGGCGAGATGTTTATATCCTCATGCTCTAAAAGTATAACAATTTTCAATCAAATAATATGAAGTTATATCATATTGTGTACTTTGCATCTTAAACTAACAAGAGCTACCAGAGTGTGCGAGGAATTATCCTCAAGTATGACAAAGTCCTAAGAAGGGTGTAAAGAACACTTTATTAATTCAATATAAATATCCCTATTGGCACCCTCTTGTGCTTACAGAAGCCAACACGTTTGGCGTAACTCAAAAGGTAACAAGTAACGTAAAAATAAAGTAGAATTAAATTTGCCTAACATCCTTTCACAGGTTACTTAATCAATACGTAGGCTCTGACTCTTAAAAGTCTGCGTAAACAAGCCTAATGGCTGGAATCGCTCAATGCTGCAGAAATCTAATTGCTTGTAAATCATAGATAACGAAGTGGTCTTCAGGCTGGCAGAACACGTCCCCTAAGTACATTTTCCAAAACCTTCCCTTAAATAAATCTACTTTCTAACTCTTTTGAATATTTTATTAACATTCTGGCAAAAAAGCATGAGTTGAATTACCTTTAAAAATAAAATTAAGTGTTAGATAAATTAAATGAATTCCGACAAAGTAAACAGTGAATTAAATCATGTCAAATAAATATTGAATTAAAAAAATAGGAAAAGGAAAGTAATATTTGTTAAAATTATCATAGATTCACCATTAGAACGGCTTAAGAGTTTATCATAATTAAATATTATTAGGTTCGATTTTTAAACTGACAGATTACTGACAGCTTCGTTTCAGCAACCTGCCGTTCTTTACTATTACTGAATTATTTTTGTTTCTGCAGGTTATGACTTTAAGTTTAGGTTAACGTATTATTATCTCAGGTACTTTTTAATGTAAGTTCTTTTATTTTAAATATAGAGCAAAACTCACGGGATTAATGATTAAACCAAGACCAGCCTTTTATTGCACTATATATATATTTTTTTTAATTTCGAAATAACATTTAAGACGTGATAGGTTCGTACGCGATAAAGAAGCGAGGATGAAAATAAATTTAGCTTTAAAAAAATGTAAGTCATTAATCACTTTATATACGTCAACATAAAATTTTTCTTTATTTACTAATCAAAGCTTAGAACAGCATTTCATGAATAATATTATGTTTTATATAGAAAAGAATAAAGGGGAAGAAACTATCGCAGAGGAGAAACTTCTTTAAAATATTAAAAATTTTCTGATTTGTTAAGTATTCAAAAAACACTTTTTTTACGCCTAAGGAAATGGCATTACACGTACTTCAAAATACCTCACAATATTTAACAATTTAGTTAAAAATTGAAACATAGATGAGAAAAATAAAATTTATTTAAATAATTAGCAATAATAATAATAAATAGTAATAGTAATACTAATCATTCTTTTAAAATTAAACTCAGTATGCATCGAAAATTTAGTGATACCTGCTGCAAGCACGTAACATATGATAAGCATTGTTTCACAATGCATTTAATACGTACAATAAATTATTACTTTCCTTTATTTATAAAGTAGCTTCTAATTATGTAATATAAACAAAATGTTATATGCATAAGTATCAACAATATATCAGTTTCTGTTCTACAAAAGAAACAAGCTAAGTTACTACAAAATTTAATGGAAGCTAAGTTAATTAAGTTTTTAATGATCACAGAAGTCCTAGGAAAAGATTATAATAATAGATTATGCATTAAGCATGTATTTTATATGCAGAACAAAGTCCATGAGATTTATTGCATGACGATTAATAATGGGAATCTGGATAAATATTGGCCCTTTCTCCATTTTTGAAAATACAAGAATGATTTGCATTTAGAAATGCTTTTGCGTAGAGTAATCCAATTACATCTGTTTTGTTTCATCTTTAATTCATTCATTGCCTCTGCCAGTAGCTAGACTAATTCGGAAACTTCATGAGCTCTTTCAATGAACGAAATATTTCCATTTGCAAGCGTTCTTTCATTTTCATGTTAAAGTTTGATTCCTAGCATTGTATATGAACCAATAAATTGACTATATTACAGCCTATTTAAAGAGTTTTTCCAACTCTCTTAAGGAATTATTATTTCTGTAATCCTTTACATAAAAAATAAGGCAATTTTATTATTTATAAAATTTACAAGGAAAAATAATATTATCTTTGACAGATTTTCTGTTCTAAAAATCATAACCATTTTTGTAGCAGAATCACCGCAAGTAGTTTCATAATAATGTCATTAGCCGTATAAATTCCATAACGGAGTATGATATAATTCGATTTCTCTGTAATCCTTTGCATGAATTCCAACTAATGAATGTCTAGCCATTACAGCTTTCAGAAAGGGATAAATCAAATTGCTATAAATACATATAATAACTTGCTACATATTTCAAATCCTTCTGTCTCGCAATCATCTTAAATTTTCTAATCTTTGTGCAATTGTGCCTTGAGTCTAATGCTCTTTAAATGAGAAAATAGCTAAGCATAGGATTATTACAAATCCATCATTATTTGATGTCGTAAAGTTTCCAAACTATGCACCACATGTTTTCAATATTGCTGTAAAGAAACCAATTATTTTAAACTTTTAAATTTGCGGGTGCAAAATTTGTGACACATTGTATAATAGTTACGCCATCTATTTTCAAGATAGAAATTGTCCTAACAGAAAATCTTTTATATTTTAGAATATGTAAATTATATATTCATTATTATTGTGCAATATGCGTTTCAAAGGAAATACGATAGATATTCATCCAGCCTCCAAAGTATTCTACAATAAGATCGACTCCAGATATGGGTATGCAAAATTGTCACGGTTAAACAAAAATTTATTCTTCAGGAATAAACGTCTTTAGCCATTACACATAAATATATACGGATTCTTCTCGCCTTTGAGATTACAGTAACAGGTACATCGCAATTTTTCTTTTCTGAAAAGGAAAAAGAGTCATCCAACTTCGTATTCCAACAAGATGGAGGTCCATCTCTTTAGCACATTTTTTTCCTTTGAGGGTATGTTAACAGCGGTTATATGAGTCCACCGCTAAAGGAGTAGAAGGATAACTCCTTTAGTGTTCTTAACACTTTTATGATGTCCCAGCACTGGTTGTTAGCATTAGGAAATGTTTTTCTTTTCTTTCAAAGAGGGATGCTTCATCTTGCTGAATAAACTAAAGCATTTCATTTGAAGTGACGTTATTTAGCGACTGTGGGAACAGTTCAGGCTTTGTTTAGATGATCCTCAGCTCAAAAGCGTTATAAAGCGTTTGGTGAAATCGCATTACTACCTGAAATATTTGAACAAAATGTTTCAGAATCAAAAATTATACATGCAAATACTTCGACGAACTGTTGAAGCTACGAATAACATACTCGTTGCTGTTGTTCAACGTTGTGTTAACTGTCCATACGAAGGTGCATCGGCAATCACTGTCAAGCGAAAAAGGTGAATGTCATCGCCTGTTGCCATTACATTTTGTGATCTACTGTCAAGTTTGCCGTTTGTCCAATTCTCTTCAACCTATTGGTGCACGCTGACTAAGTATTATGCTCAAGCTAGTTTCGACTTAATGAGAAGAAACGTACGATATACTTATAGCGTGTCCTTTCTCGTCCATGAGGTACATACTCATTAAATCTTTGTATCACGCAGATAACAAAACCCTATTTTTTAAGTACCGCAGCGATATTTTACGACAGTTCGCAGGGAAAGGCTTATCACAATATTACATTGAAATTTCTATCATTTGCTTATCAGTTGTGCTTTGCATTTCCGGATGATTCGTAAGAATCAAGAGAATATATAATGAGAACAATTTATAATAAATTGTATTTTATCTTTAAACTTAACTTTCTCTGCCACAGGGGTGACGAAACAATAAGATTGAAACTTTGAAATGCTGGTACTTTTATACCGATTTAACTAACCACATAATCCCAAAAGTAAGTGAAGCTATTCAAAATTGAAATTAAAATTCGAAATTCAAGAATGTTTCCGTAGTCTGGTAATAAAGAGGAATAAATCCTCTGTGGTGCCTTGGCATAGATTTCAGATATGCATTTCAATAAAAATGAAAATTTCATTTCACTACCCATATTCTATAAATATGATATCTAGCTTAATTATTTATTCTTTTAGAGTCTCTAATGGAGGTGTTGAAAACAAACTAAATCACCAAATTGCACAATATTTTCTTAGGATAGCCACATTTAAGTGTATTGATACACAAACTCAGAAATCAGTTCATCCCAATATAATAATTCAGTAAATGAAATCAAACTGGAGATACCCTTTATTATGCAGAATTAATCATTAATCATCTTAAAAACTGTGATTTAAAAGAAAGAAATATATAGGGAGTGTACGTTACCCCAATCGTAATCATCGCTTTATTTCATTTTCGAAGCGGATGATAATGAACTCGAGAAGTTAAATTTTGCAGAGTATCTGTATAGTGCTAAAATCTTATCTTGTTTATGATATTTATTATATAAAATAACGCTTGTTTGCAAAATATTCTTCAAAACTTCCTTTTAAATGATTAACTTTATTTAATAATTATCAATATAATAATTATTAATAACATCGTTACGTCACTAAAAGTCTAACATTAACAATAATATTATCAACAATATATAATTATTAATAACATCGAAAAAAATGAAAGACCTTCCTCATCTTCGATTGGCAACAGATGTATTTATGGTAAAAGTGTTTTATTCTAAAATTGATTGTGCTTTCTCTAATAAACCCCAAATAATCTACAAGTTTCAAAGAACCACGCGGTTCAATCAAGTGGAGTGACCATAGTAGACCACCAAATAAGAACAAAAGTAATATATACAAGATTTAGCAATAAACACATTTATTTATTTCTGGTTAAATAACATTTTGTTAGAATTAACTAGATCCAGGTCCCTGTTTGAACAATTTCTTAAAAATACTCAGATTACAAATTGCTAAAGACATGCTTTCCTTCTCAATATTGAACCCTTTTATACTTTTAAATATCTTATCTCTTTATTTATTAATCATTACAACATTCATATTTAACTCGTTACGTCACTAAAAGTCTTGATTTTAAGGCATTGCAATCTTCACAAATTAGGCAATTTAAACAGACACAATTCTAATTATGTTATTAGCATTTAAAAATTATTTAAGCACTCTCAATTTTATATAAACTACGAAATTTAGAATTCCCTTTACATTAAACAATTTCAGATAAATTAAAAACTTTCATCTCTAAACAAATCACACTGTGGTATCCAAATATAAACAACAAAAACAACAAAAAAAAACTCATGGTGGAAAGAACGGCAATCCAATTTTTCTGTCACACCGACGAGATACGATTCGCAAGTAAACGGCATTCAAGCCTTGCCTCCGAAATACGGAGCTGCAAAAGTCGCGATTTGAAAAAGGAGCTGCACCATCCACAATTCAGATTGCGAAAAGTGCAATATCCTCAAACCGGAATAAAATGATGGGTTTGAGAATTAATTCGAATGCCGTCGCACCAAAACAAGGTAGAATGAGAAAAAAGGGATCTTCCTAAAAGAACTATGTCGTCTTACTCCCATACTCTTCATAAGACAAAATCGAAAGTCTTCGCTTTTTCATTTTTAGCGAGACTCATTTCCTTTCTCAATAACTGACCTAGCTCTTTCTTTTTTCCATCGGCACCGACGACCCAAATTCTGGAAGAAAAATTTTTAAGCCCTTATATGCCGGCAAGAATGCAAGTTTTCGTTGATGCCGAGAAAATTTAAGCGTAAACGAAATCTTGATTCCATGCCCTTTAAAATATCACAGGATGGAAGAAAAATATTAAAATAAGGCTCTGACCAATGCAAGGATGGGTTTACTACATTGCTTTTTTATTATTAGTATTTTCACTTTTCCATAAAACAACGGAATAGCAGTTATCAGAGATACTGAAGCGTTCACGCCTCAACTACAAAAGCCGAGCGACAAAGATAAACTTAAACTGCTCTCTGCTCTTAAACTGCACTGTAACTCCTATTCATAGCCCGCTAAGAAAAATCCTTTTCAGAAAAACCAAATAATTTAACCCCACATTCAGATGGCCAGAAAAAAAAATAAACCACTCCCTGTTCTTCATGAGAAAAGAATCACTAAGAGCTGAATGTAACGAACCCTTCAAGCTGCCCTTGCAAATCCAGTTGAAACCATTTCAGTCAAAGAAAAAAACCTTAATCATAGTTAATTTAAATTTACATCACAACAATTAAATCATTACCAGAGTGAAACAGTTTCGCACAAATGGATTTCTTCATAGTTTTGCTACTTTTGTAAAGGGACTTTTATTAGACGCAAAGGAAACTCTTCTTTGTTTTCCTTAATAAGAAACAAACTATAGACGAAAATCGAATTTATTGGCAATAAATAGACTAAATGGTCGTAACTAAAATAAAAGTTTTCAAGAAACTAACATTCACAAAAAAATTAAGATTTACAAACATTTTCTGTTCTAAATAATACAGAAACAAATCTTTTATTTACATCCATCTGGTGTAATTGCTTGGCGATTGCATAGCTTTAGCACCTACAGCACATTTAAAAAAACCTCAATGATGGAAGTAATCAGGGTGGGTTTAAGTAATAATATTTTTGAAGGATTATTTCTAACTATGTACAGAAAACCCACTCTCACCTCTCAGTATTATTTTAAAGCTGTGATGCAAGTTTTCATCTGTCGTTTTATTTAACTTAGAAAATACAATTACAAGCATTTAAACCTTGGAGTTGAGTTTATTCTACCTTACCACTTGTGAGTGTTGAATTAAAATAACTTGAATAACGGAACAAAATATATGTTTCCCTGACTTTCAGAGATCAGTTTGACCACAGAATTAATTCATTCCTGTTCTTCTCTCTCATCAGTATTCCCTATCAGGCCCACAATACTCTGGATGAGAGAACCTAAATTTTGAATAAAGACTCAGGTACACCTGGACTAACGTCTCGTAATCTATTTCAATACAGTAAAGGCATTCTCTGAATATATGTCAAGAAGAACAACCATTTAGAGAGCCAAATATCTATTACAACTCATTACGGTACGTTCATACGTTCTTTCCTTGCATTAGCTCTGGAGATATGGAGCTTTTGCAAGTTCGATGACGATAAGCGAAGAACTGGTAAATGGCAGAGCAGGCTCTAGAAGGTAACTGGGAGAAATGCGAAAAATCAAGTATGATTCTGCATTTCACAGCTTAATAATAAGAAATAAAAATATGAATACAAAATGTAATGATTTAATTTTAATAAATATGTACAAAACATAACAAGAGTGCAAAAATAGTTGCATGTATATAATACGAAACACTGAAAATTTTCAGAACATGAAAAATTATTCTGGAAGCCTTCGAAGGTATGTATACTGTATGCGCACTACATGCATATAATTGCCATATGTGAATGACTATCATGTAAAGTTACAGAATTCTCAAGAGTTACAAACTATACATTAATTACAGTAAAGGTCAGTAGGTATTTATGTAATCGGGGTTAGTAAAGTCTGGTAAAATTCTTTATAATCCTTGAATAATTATTTCCCTTTATAGTAGGAAATTTATCTAACTGGATGAAATAGAAAAAAATATTGCTATTCTCTATAAGAAACAGTGAAATAAATTCCAATAAATAAGGTGAATAAAAGGCTAATAAAATTCAGTGAGATTGAGGTTAAATAATTATTTGCTAGTTTAATAAATAGGAAGCACATTAAACTACATCAAGTCAGAGAACTGGTACGGTACTATTATAAATAATGGTGAAATAATTTCAAAAATATATGCTGAATTTAAATTAATAATATGACGAGCCTATAGTGAAAAAAGCAATAAAAGCGAAAGCTGCAAGTGAGACCCGAACTCGCGATATTCTGACTTTCAGACTGATGCTAAAGAATTTTGGCTATTAATAATAACAATAGCCGAAAGAAAACTGTATTCAAATTGATATCCTGGGAGTAGGGATTATATTGCTATTTGTATTTTATATAGCAGAAAAATCTCTCGATTCATAATACTTTAACATCGATGACGACAAAAAACAAAATATTCATTCTAATATAAAGGAGTTCTAAGAATACATATGAAGAAACATTATAGAATAATATGTATCATATAGCATAAACTAAGGAGAAGAACTGTTTTGAAAAGATTCAATACCATCTTAACCCATGACCCTTATAAGTGGAAAGTTGTAAGATTTCCTGTCTGTCATTTGTGTGAAATCTGGAGAGTAGTCACTGCACACAAGAAGGGTTAAAACTACCCTTTATTACACTCTTTTAATTATTTACATTTACAATACGTCAACGTGACGCTAAAACACTACGCCTCTGCTTGGGCGGTAACTGAAACAGTAAGACTATAACTAAGAGATTAATAAGATGTGGATTAGGCTACAGGGCTCAGATAATCTTGTTCTTCAGATAATTCTGTTCTATCTGTTCTTTCTAGCGCGCTAATGAGTTTAGTGGCAGCAAAATAATGACCGTTACACCACATTTAACCAGCAATAACTTCTAAGCCGAAGCTTGCTCTACAACACGCACAGAGTTTTCCAGTTTTCCTAGACTCTATAACTTTGCCTTCTAGAACTCGATATTTAAACTTTTTCTCCCACTGGTAGAATTTGCCTTCCTTACGCGCGCTATCAAATTTAAATATTCTGGCACTGACAATTAGTGGAATGAAGGCTTATAGGAAAGAGCTTCAAACTAAATTTAAGTGGTTATTTAAAATAAATATAAATCCCTACAGTTGCCCATGCCAGAATTTAGTAGACGTGGATAAAAGAACTTAAAGACTTGTTACAAATTGATAAATTCTACAACTAACAGGCCCTGAGTCCCGTTTACATTCAAATACTAAAATTTAAATCATAATAGAAGGACATCTTTTCATCACCATTGTGCTGAACTTCTTTCCTCATCTTTTAGCTAGCATTCAGTGATCTTCTTCCAGTCATTTGAAAAGATTACTTATAAATACACGTTTCTATATAACACTTTAAATTCACAAAACATTCTTTTATTAAGTTTCTAATTTTTTTGCATTTAGCATAACTTTTTTAGCTTTTCGCAACATTTCAGTTTTTCGTGTCACAATTATTCATCTCACATCCATGCTTAAACTTTAAACTTAATCCTCTTTTGGCTCTCCACAATGTGTGGTGAAAACTCAAGTTTAATGTGTTACAGTGAGCAAACTCTCCACTTAAACGCACATCGACTTGTTAACATCTTCTTAGACAAACCCTAAATTCATTTCGAGATTCTCCATGAGCTAATAAACACGAAAATTAACTAGAGTGTCGGTGGAGAGCCCTACAAAGCACATGCACACCAAAAATTTTCCACGTTTGTCTTAAACACATGCAAGCTTTCGCTCATGACATGATTTGCTTTAAGTAACATTTCGTTTAGGCGAACCCAATCGAATACATTAAACCTTTGTTTGGTATTACTTATTTAATTCAATGTTCAGTCTTAGAACCCCGCAAACACTAACATGCGAACATTCGCTTAAGTGTGTGAATAAACACGTAACTTACGTAGGGTTAATTACCCTTTATTTCTCAGAATATTTATAATCCGTTCCTAACTCGGAACGTACACAAAGCCTCCACTTGGGCTTGAACATAAATAACTATGAAACTAAACTAAACTAAGCTTAACTAAAGCTATCTGAAAGATATAGCTGGAGCTATCAGGTTTCTAAGTAGTTGGCCCATGAATATTAATTAAATCGGCGAAGACAAGCAAGGACCTAAAGTATGGCCGTAGCGTACTGAGCGTAGTAACTAAGAGAGAGGTAGCCAAAAGGCAAACGCGTGGTAATCAGAAAGTCAGGTTCTCTCTCTCGAAATCGGTGAAAAATCGACTTAAATAGTACTCTTACGCATTTGCATTCGCTGCGTTTCTGAAATTACATTCTGGCAGAAAATTGTAAGTTGAAATTAAAATTGATAGGATAGGTGCACAACTTCAAATAACTATTAATAAAATTAGGATATACCTTATATTTTTCCCTACCAGAATTTAACTACTCGAAGAATAAGGTTTCAAAACGACCTTGTTTAAGAGTTTAAAGTCTACAAAGTTCTTTTTCATCAAAGTTTAAAAAGGAACTTTGCACAATTTCTAAACCTATACTAAAACTAAGAGAAACATATTTCACAATTTTTTTACAAATTGACTGGAAAAAAACATCTGTTTCTTTCCTTGAGCACGCTATCAGTCTTAGTCCTTCCATTTCTCAGGAAGGAAATAATGTTAGTGGAATTTTCCCAAGCAATTTTATTTTTCCTACCACTATGCTTTTATTGAAATTATTTTGGCCCTCAAACAGTTTCAATCACACTAAATTGTAAAACATTTCCCCTCCCCCACGCACTCCAGAAATTGTTCTGAGTGAACTGAGCATCTTCGTGTTGTGTTATCACGAAGATACACTACCAACTGCACAACAGCCACGATTTGTTAGAACGTGATATTCCAGACCTCAGAAGAACAACACAAAACTAGATCTGATGTACTAAAATAGAACTTAATTTAAATTTTTAATTGAAGCGCTTGGAGGGCTTAACTTTAACCACATTCAATCTATACTTTATTTCAGGTTATCTCCTATACAGAGTGTTTTACAGTCATGCTTGACAAAAACTTACATTTATACAAGTCTAACTTTTACAAAAGCTTAAAAGCTGACATTAGCATTTATACATTCAATAGAACATTTTAACATACAATATTTTAAAATTAATTTTACATCATTCATTATAGTTGCTATGCAAAATTAACAAAGATTTGCTACAATCTTTCTTTAACACATTTGAAATCTTTCGACTAAACATATTCACAAATTAGTGTCTCCCAACTTGGGAATTCTCAAAAGAAGGTATTTACAAAATAAATTCTTGCCAACTTGAGAACTGAAAAATCTTTTCTGTTTAAAAGGGAATTACAATTACATTTTCGCAAGCTTGCGAATTCAATTTCTTGCTTTAAACAATATTTAGCAACATTAAACCACATGACATAAATCGAACTTTCAATACCAAATAATAAATAAGGAAATTTTCACTTATCTTTTTGGTTTCTATAATTCTCCATTCTTTTCTCGCAGAATTCTTGCCAAGTGGAACATCTGAAGTTTTGAACCTTATATCTTCTCGGGCGGCTTGTATTAACTTCCGGCTCCTCCTTTCTTTTCGTTCCTCTGGCGTTGAATCGGCCTGCTTTTCTCGTCAGTTGAGGGTTCTGGTACTCTGGTCTCCTCTTTGCCTTGTAGTAACCGCATCTTCCCTTAGGATATTTCAATCTTCGCTTGAACTTCCTGGTTTCCTGAAACGGGATGGTTCTTTCATCGACGGTTCGCTTCCCTCTCGTGGATTTTATCTCCCACGTTCCTGTGGCTTCTTTCGAGGTACTTGGCTTAAGTTCTGCCTAAGGATGTTTTCTTTGAATACTATCCATGGACTTTTTTCGCTTTCCCAACGGCTGCTTCCGTTGAAGGGGAACTTTTCTCTTATCTGTTCTCTTATTCGTTCTTCGCTGAGCCTGAACGTTGTAGCTGCTGTTGCGTTCGTTTCGCAGTACTTTCTTCAGTATTCTTTGCTTGTTTAATTTTGTTGCTGGGGATCCCTGCTAGACGATGACGCGGCGAAATGTTCTTCGCTTACTCCCAGGATCCTGCAATAAATCTTTTAAAACTTGAAAATCCGTACTACTATAGTACGGTTTAAGCTGGTCGATATTAGAAATTGTTTGCTGGCCTTTCCGCCTTTAAGTAAAACGTTTAACATTTGATTTTTTCGATAATGAATGGCCCATCAAACCTGGGCTTAAATTTGGCTACCCTATTTTCGGGTGCAGATGATAATGAATGTTTTATCCTTAATACTTTCTGGCCTGTCGTATATTCTACCTCGCGTCTCTTTCCATCATAATAGTCTTTTTGTTTAGACCTTGCCGCATCAGAATTTCTGAGGGCATCATTAATAATTTTCTGGATCTTTCAATTGAAACTCTTCCTGTCTTTGTTGTATGAAAAATAGCTTATCCAGAGGCGTTAAAATTTTTCTTCTTAGGAATATTTCTGCGGGAGTTTTTTGTATGGTATGTTTTGCTCTTCTCAAGGCAAAACCTAATTCATTGACACAGCTGTACCAAAGGCCATGATAATTACTAGCACATCCCCGAATAATTTTAACTATATTCTTATTTACACGTTCCGCAATATTCGATTGCGGTCTATAAGGTACCATTTTTAGATGGCGTATACCAAGGCCTGTGCAAAGATTTTCCAATAAATTACTTACGAATTGCCTACCATTATCTGGTATTACTTTTACTGGGGCCCCGTATTTTAATATATATCTGAAATAGAAAAAAACGAATCTGCTAATTTTTTGCTTAAGCTCGTATAAGGGGAATTATTTCCACCCATTTTGAAAAATGATACACAATGGTTAACAAGTACCCACATAGCGCAAAATCATCCTTGCGATATCCTGAGGATGTTGCTCGCGGGATATGAGCACGTCCCCTTACATTCCTGAATATCACTCGAACCTCCTAAATACATCCTGCCGAGTGCTTAATGTCACATCCCAGCATATCCTCAGGCCATCCTAACCAAGTCTTATCGACAGTGTACGAGATGTTATTAGTATCCAAACTCCTACTTATTACATCCTCAGGACATCTCGGGATAACCCACTAACCTCCTAAACACATCCCATTATATCCTTCTACGTCCCATACACAGCGCATGGGATGTTATTAGGATTTAAAGTCCTACTTACTACATCCTCAGGATATCCCGTAGTATAACAGTCCCCTCCTAAACTCATCCTCCTGAGTGCTTAATGTCACATTCCAGTATATCCTTACGACATCATATCTAGGTTCCACAGACAGCATATGGCAAGTTATCAGGATCTGAAATATTATTTACTATATTCCGGAATATCCCTTTAACCCCCTAAATACATACTCCCGACTGCTTAATGTCACATCCCCACGAATCTTCCTTACATTCCAGTGAAATACGTGAAGGTGTACTGATGACTAAAACCTACTTATTTTCCACAGTCTCAGGTCCTTGTCCTATGGTTACTATGGAAAAATAAGAAATGTTGAGAATACTTATACAACTTATTTTCTTTAACCTGAATTTCAATTTACTTAATAATTTGTAAATATGTCTAAAATTGAGCTAGGGAATTAAAATGAATTATTAAAAAAAATTTTGAAGAAAACATTTTGCTTTTATTTTTAAGATATTAAAAATCTTTCGATCATTTTCAAACATTCAATAGCCCAAAATTGAACTCTTCAATATATTCATAATTAAGTTATTCTACAAAATCAGTTTCTAATTTCAGTTAATTTGCATTCAAAATTTAATAAAATTAACCATTTAAAAATCTTTACAAACTAAATTAATCATCATTCTTTAATACATGTAAGGAATTTCTTCTCTTTTTCTGAGACTGTTGGGAAATTGTTAAAAGGAAATTTTATTTATAAAACTAAACCAATTCCTAGACACAGAATAAATAAATAGGAATATGTACTTCTGTAACATGAAAATGCTGCAGGCCTTTTTATATGTTTAATTATTAGTTGTAAAAGTTATGTTCTAGTAATTCTCTGCATCATTAGAAAGGTAACTCAAGAAGTAGTTACGAAACTCTATCTTTCTGTTCACACCTTTAAAAAAATCTGAAAGGGCTCAGATTTTAGCAGTCACTCAAAAGGCCTCTAAGTTTAGGATGGTTTATAAGGGGAAATTATCAATAGAGATGGCCAAGGGGAAGTAGCAAAACGTTTTTTAGGATACTGAGACCGGAAAGTTATATATCTTCTGTATGTTTGAAAAGTGAAGAAACATATCATGTAATTATATATAAACATTTAATATTTTCAATTAGATATATGTGAATTAAATGCATTTTAAACCATACAGATTAAAATGTAAAAAAATAATATTCCTAAGAACTGTGTGTATTGCTTTTAAATTTTTTTGCTTGTTACTAACACATTAAATTTGAAAATAAAAATCTTACATTTTGCCAAATGGCAAGAGACTTGGATGAAAAGTGAGTTTACATTGAATGATATGAAGTCACATTTCAAGATTAATAGTCCGTTTGGATTTTTAAAAAAGTCTGAAAATAAGATGCTTTGGTTTATTGTTATTAGTTTATGTAAAATACAATAAAATGAAATCTGCCAGCTGAAATCAGCACTAAATTAAACTTTGTAAAATCTTGCACCTGTTAAGGGCTATCTCATCTAGTATTTTATTACTAACGTTCATTTCAAATAAAAATAAAGCAATAATTGCTATTTATATGACAATCATCAATATCATAAAGTTTACGCATGCATTTTACGAAGTACAGAAAGATTATAAATGAAATTCTACTGTATGTTTATTACCATGATACTATTCAGGCATTTTATTCCGAAATCAACTTTACCAATTATTAATACTTCTAAGTACATTCAGTTTACTCTTCAACTCTCAATGTCTATGGCAATGTCTAATTCATTCTTCATTTGGTCTCTAAATAGAAATTAAAAAATGTGTGGATTTAAATTATAGTGAGAGACGCACTGCTACTTTAATCTGTGACTCTATATATAATATGCAGTAAACTATATCATGCAGTGAAATCATGAAAATATTTACACTTCATTTATGAAGTATTTCGTATATAACATTTTTCAATTTCCCAATTTGAGAATTTTTGAAGTACATCAATTTTTTAAAATGTCTAAACATTTTTCTATTTTCAGGTAAAATTTAAGTATTCTGTTACCTTTAGTATATGTGCACTGTTAATTTACTACATAAAATTACTTAATGTGGAATGAAGAAAGTATTTAACCACTTACCTTTGTAATTTCGACTGCAGAGAAACTTTACAAAAAGTAGTTTAACTTAATCTGTTCTTAAAAAAAATCTTATAATAATGCTAAATCTTCCGTCAACTATTAATATGACGAATTTTCGTAAACCTATTTATTTGCATGAAAAATAAACAAATTTAGAAATATAAGGCACTGTCTTATGATTAAATGCAGAAAAACACATACTTTTTTAAATTCAAAATAGTTTTTATTAATTCAGTTTATCACAGTTTCTTTAAATTACTGCAAAATTATTTATATTTAATTAAATATGATTTAAATAATTTAACGCTAAACATGTAAAGGATGACATATATAAGAACTCTTGAGTCATGAATTCCATCTTTGCCATTGCCTTTCACAGCGCCTAAAAAAAAAGCACAATTACTATATGTAAATAAAATTCGTAATTATATTTAAACAAAATGACTATTAAATACAGGAAATTAAATACCGGAAGAATGCAAATTGCAGGAAATATTCAAAAGCATTTTAATATTTATTATCTATAAACAGAATAACAATTGTTTAGTTATTCGATTTTAACAAAATAAACATGGGGTGATGCCTTTTTAAAGTTTTTGCCGATAATCTTACGTCGGAAACTGAACTCAAATTGCAAGCTGAAAATATCAGCAATTTTATTAATCAGCCATTGGTAAGCAACCTGAGTAACGAATCAATATATAAAGTTGCTAGCATGAAAAGAGAGACAAAATTATAATAATCATATTTTAACTAATCATAAAACTATTTTAAATTAAATGTGCGTAGGCATATCCAAAAACAATAAGAGTGAATTTATTTTGTAACACAATGTTGTCTTGCAGGAGCAAGAAAAGGTTTTGTGCCTCATGAGATTGGCAAATAAAAAATAAATAATACAAATCCGAAACCTTTCCGATTTTATATTACACCCAAAGGAACATTTTTTTTTCATTTACACATATGTACATGTTTCGAGAGCATTTGGGCTAAAATATTTAAAAAACAGCATATCTTTAGAATTTCCTATAGAGACTTTCACACGCTGGAGATAAAAATATTTTATTCCACAGAGTGTGTTGCCACTGCTCGCATTGCAATGCTGAGTTTCTTAATCAAAAATTCGTTTAAAAAATATGAAATAGGCAATAAACAGGTTCAAGATTCGGGCTTCCAGGTGCCATATTCGGGTGAAGAACTATGTTATTCAAAATTTTGTGGCTCTATATATTGTTGTTATTTCACAATGCGAGACACATGCACATATTCATGCAGATTATTTCTTTAATCATAATACAGGGCGATAATATTTGGTGGCATCAATCTGAAAAGTGATGCAGCCGTTTATAGTGATTCAATGCAAGATACCACTTTGAGAATAATAGCCCTCCTGGGCTAATGCCGCTTTGGGCTAATAATATAACTACATCTGGTAACTTGCTGACAACACATAAGTAATTGTCAGCCGTGCGCAGAAAATAAAAGCCGTTCATATTAAGGAATATGCAATTTTAAAATTTTTATTTCATCTGCAGAAATCTGGCACAGATGCATATTATATGTCAAATCAGGAGTAGATGAATATGTTCTATCATAATCAACATTTCAATTGTTTAAATACAGGTGAAGCGGTGTGCAAGGAGGAAGATTTGAGTTTTGTTTACAAAGCAGGATGGTGTTTCGCCGACCATTACTGTAGTCAAGGTTATAACAAACGCAGCAACAACAATTGTCCAAGAATATTGATACACGCATTCATTCAGATTATTTTTTTAATTATAATACAGGACGATAATATTTGGTGGCGACTATCTGAAAAGTGATACAGCCGTTTATAGTGATTCGATGCAAGATGCCATTTTGAGAATAATAGCCTTCCTGGAACTGCATGAACTAACATAGATTTTTTATAGGAGTATATACAGAACGGTTAGAATTAACTGAAGTGAAAACAATAATACTGCTTGCGCATTTTCTTTAACTGAAACATGGATTTGACCTTACAAAACTTTGTCTTATGTGACTTATCAGACTCTGCAGATAGATAGTAGATAACGCTTGTGTTGCTGTCCATTATTTTTCCCCCTTATAACTGTGAAATAAAGTGACACAGTAGTAAAATGTAGAAATATACTACATTTTAATTAGCTTTATTTTTTAATTTATGTTTGGATTACTTTTAAAGAAGTAACGAATTTTGATACTATTCATATTATATCTGAATAGTGGTATTTGGATATGTTAAGACAATTAAAATTTTAAATTCAGTAAAAAGCAACCTTAATGTGCCATATATCTGAATTAAACTCTATTAACTTCCAGGGCAAGAAAATGTTTCTCTTCCTTAGGGAATTTAACACACTATTTTTAAATACATAGCTATGTATGAACTTTTATCCTTGCATGTTATAATATCTGAAATAAAATTACCTGATACAGTCAAAATTCCTAAATGCAAGTATATAAAATTTACTTGAGCAATTTAAAGAGATTATACACACTTACTGACTACCTTATGAACAAATTTTTATTAAAGAATAGTTTAGTAAATCTGGCATCTTTCATAGCAAATTTTAACCATTCGATTACATAACTACAACATATTATCAGTTTGAAAAGCAAGTTATATATCACTAATCATAGATAAGATTAAATGGAACAGAAAATTTGCTGTTACAACCACACTTTTGAGTAAAGTGTATTATTTAATATTTTACAATATTTAAGATATGACATTAAATGCAGAACTGAGTGCATGAACATGAGTTGGTAAATTTTAAAAGAAAGAAGAAAAACTCAAAGAATGAACATCATGAAAACAATTTCAAAAACAAGCAGAACTTAATTTAAAAGTGTTTTTACTTATGATAAATAAATTTTATAGACTTCTTCCTTCAAAATGAAATTAGAATTAACCGAAATCAGTTTGACTGTCCCTTCAAGAAATCCTTCAGCTAAATTTTTTCAAGCTTCAATACCAGATTCTTTTCTGCATGGTAATAGCATTCTAACCAGCAGAGATCCCTTCAGAAAATTTGATAACACAATAATAGAATTGTGAATTAATAAAACAGAACAATTAATGCAAAAGTATAAAACATAATTTAAACTTAAAATTATTAAACATTTTGGTATTATTTTCTGACTATCTGCAGAGCTGTAAAAATTGGAAAAATGTTTGTTTGGTTAGTTTATGGTTTATATCTCCTACTCTGTTCACAAATAGTAATTCAAATAAGCATTTACAAGAAACAAGAAATTTTAAGAGACAAAAATAAAACTGCATGTCCAATATTCACATAATTTTCATTCAACGAAATACTATTCAGAAATAAAGATTAAATATAAAGCATGTAAAGATGTATGTGGTATGCATATTCATAACTTGCTATTGCCATGTGTATACGCTTGCAATTTTAGCGAACGTTGAAGCTGTGAGTGCAGTGATCAGAAACTACCGAAATTTGTCATGTATAAGAAGAGATTATTCCGATAATAGTATTTAAACTCCTTAGCACTTACATTGATAATAGTGAATTACAAATAAATAGAATTATATTTATATATGTAATAAAATGATAATTGCATATTAATTTAATTCACCTTTTCTGAGTGTCATACTTTATAATTAAACGTAATTCGTTCACATGAACATCTGAAAATCCATTTTTTATTCTCAACTAAAAAATTAATAAATAGATAACAAAATAATAAAACCATGTATATTTCTCATGAAGCCCATAATTTCCTAATGTGACAACTAAAAAATAAATAAATAAATAAAATAAAAAGTAATAAAACCATCTACATTTCTCATGATGCCCATCATTTCCTAAGATGCCCGCTTCTGAAAAGTGCCCAGCATTTCTCAGGATATAGTTAAATTATTGAACTAAGCACCAATGATAGTCATGTTCTCTAATGTAACAATATATATCACGCTTGCTTAGTACCACAAGTAATTACACAGTCCAGTCACATTAATGTGACCACCACGTACTTTCCATGTCAGAGTTAAATAACCAATCACAGAAGGCAGGTGGCAGCACAGTGCAGTTGAGCGTATATAAAGGGTGTGTGAGGGCTTCGGAAAACATTTCAATCGTTGGCGTAATGCAGAAACGAAGCGATTTATCCGACTTCCAAAAGGGCATGATCATTGGCTTTCGGGCCAAGGGTGGAAGCATTTCCGAAACGGCTGAGTTTGTGAACTGTTCGCGTGCCGCCGTGGTAAAAGTGTACCGTGCATGGCAAAATGGGACTGTCCAAAATCAGCGACGTGGCAAATGTGGTGCACCACGGGCCATAGATGACAGAGGCGAACGACGGTTGCGGAGATGCGTTCGGGCAGATAGACGGGCTACCGTTGAGCAACTGACCACCAAAATGAACCAAGGGGCTACCAAAAGTGTCTCCCAAAGTACTATTCAGCGAACATTGCTGCGTCTGGGCCTCCGAAGCAGACGCCTGGTTCGTGCACCTATGCTGACTGCTGTTCATCGACGGCGAAGGCTAGAATTTGCACGCCAGTACAGCAGCTGGACGTCCACTGAGTGGCGACAGGTTGCGTTTTCGGATGAATCGCGTTTTATGCTCCATCGGACAGATGGACGTTGGCGTATAAGGCGTGAAACCTCTGAAAGGAACCACCCTGCAACCATTGCCGGAACGGTCCAAGCTGGAGGCGGGAGCATTATGGTCTGGGGAATGTTTTCCTGGCATTCTCTAGGTTCACTGATCATTGTGGAAGGCACAATGGATCAATACAAGTACGCATCTGTCCTTGCGGACCATGTTCACCCCTACATGCGCATTGTTTTTCCTCAGGATGATGGCATCTTCCAGCAGGACAATGCGAGGTGCCATACAGCTGCCAGCGTACGTGCGTGGTTCGAAGAGCACCAGGATGAGTTTACCGTCCTCCCCTGGCCAGCAAACTCACCTGACTTAAACCCAATCGAGCATCTGTGGGACCATCTCGATCGAGTTGTTCGCGCCATGGATCCTCAACCGCGTAATCTAGCGCAGCTGGCCACGGCATTAGAGTCGGCATGGCTCAACATCCCAGAGAACACCTTCAGGGACCTATGTGACTCTCTTCCTGCACGTCTCGCAGCAGTCCGCTCTGCGAAAGGTGGTTATTCTGGCTTTTGACAAATGGTCACATTAATGTGACTGGACTGTGTATGTGCTACATTGAATCCTTAACGTCTTGAAAAAATTAAGGTGTAAGATTCTAAGAAATTATTCTTATGCAGCTTTTCTATTTTTCAGTGAAAAAAGATTGATTTTTAATAGCTCGGTAAATTTATGGTTTTAAAAATTAAACTGCGTGTAATCCTTTTTAATTAATTTTTCATTTGTTTGTCTATTTCTCATGATTTATAGTTTTCGACTTTCTCTTCGTATGATATTGAAAACTTTACAACTCAATAGATGCTATGAAATATTTAAAATGTCAAAAAATAACCTTCTATATTTTAATTGGATAGTATCATGGTCACATCAGTTACTGCTTAGAAAAGATTGCTGTTTCATCTTTTCAACTCAAAAGGGGCTATCATTCTCGAAATGAGATTTTACGTAGGCTAAGTATGAAAGGCGTGTCACTTTCTAAAATGTTGCCACCCTGCATTATTTTTAAAGAAATTAAATAATGAAGAATCTGCATGTATGTATGTATACTAACACCGTGAAAAAACCGACAATGCACAGAGCCATCCAATTTTGAATAGCGTAATCCTCCACCGAACATGTGCACCAGGAAGTTCGAATTTTGAATTTCGAATATTTTTTATTATGTATTTCCCATTTTGTGAAACTTGAGTGAATTTTTGATTAGCAAACTCAACACTTTGAAATCCAGCAATGGTAATAATTTACGAAATAAAATATATATATCTCCATCGTTCGAGAGTGTCTACCGGAAATTTTACAGGTATACTGCTTTTAAATATTTTGCAGCTGAATTGAATTTTATGTGTGATGTTGTATTTAATAAACAAAGTTAGCTTTCAAAAAGTTCATAATAAAAAGACAAAAAAAGTTTTTAGCTGACTAAGAAAAGTGAACATTGATATGATGAACTGAGAAGTAATTGAAATAAATATACTAAATAATATACTTAACACTTCATCTGGTATTTGAACATATTCTGCTAAGCAGCTTTTAAAATGATTTTGATTTTGTTGCTCAACTTTATGCGGCGTAAGTGCGAAAAAAGAAACATTGTTTAATAGTAAAGCTAAAATGACAAAAAAAGTGCGTTAATAGAAGGGAGTGTAGGAGTATACTGGTAGACTGAGAGCTCAGCGAGAGCATAAAAAGCCTCAAAAAACTCTTTAGGTGGCCTCTAAGATCTGAAATCTTTCAGTTTTTTTAAAGAAAGATAAAAAAGAGAAAGAAATAGTTCTTGCAAAAGCTAGACGTAGCGTTAGAATTTACTTTGCTGTATCATCTTTTCCACAGCAAAATCACGAACTAGAGATATCACGAGAACATTTTTAAACAGCTTACTTTAAACATTTAATAAGGTCTTTTTAATACCTCAGTTTCGAAACAAAACTGGCTTAGGACCTTTAAACAATAATTCTGATATATCTGTTATATACATCCCTTTATTTTAATGCAATGTAAAGCATTAACATGTAGCGACGTAACTAAAAATAAAAGTAAAAAGTATGTAGATTCGTGAATTTGGCATGCAGCTGATAATTCGACTAACGTATAACAAGGGAAAAAAATAACAATGAATTTACTTCAATTGTAGTTTATTTTAAGGAAGCACTATAAAACAAGAAACAAAAAAAAATTAGTCATATTTTCTTCTGCCCTCTCTTTTCTAAAGAATAATAAGCAACTTTGTAAATCACTTGCATTCAAATTTCAAAACTTTTGTTCTGCTATCAGTGTAATTCAATTTTCTTTCTAGACGCTTTATTTTAATCAGTCTTCGCTTTTTACTATCGGAATTACATTAGTGTCTTTTGGGGATGTATTTAAGTAAATTTTGAAAGCTATTTACGAAAACTCGTATGGAAATGAGTACAGTTTTATTTCTTTACTAGAACTTAAGCGTTTTAAGAAAGTAATTAATTTTTATAAAAACAGAAATGCTGACGTCTTTTCATTTGCTTTTCCACTTTCTGTTCAATCAGGATTAATTTTTAAAACTTTCGAATAATTTATGTTCTTTCATTAGATTGAGCAATCTTTCTTTTTAAGTTTTGATATTTTAGCAGGTCCTGTATTTAAATATTTTATTTGTTTCATTAATTGCGATTTACATATTCTTTCCACTCCTCGTTATTTTCTCGGTTCTAAACAAAAACAATTAAATTTTTCCTATTATGTTTAGTGTTGGTAAATTTGTAGGAAAATAATGTTTTCAAAACCAAGATTAAAGTATAAAAGTTTACACTAAGATCTTCTTTATACTCAGGAGAGGGACGGGTGGACTGTGGATGATGTGAATTAAAACCAAATTTCGAAACTCTTGATAAAAATTTTGATAGGGAATTTTTTGCTAACCCTCTCTTTTTAAATCTACATAAACGCAAGAATCGTTTTAAAAACCTTTTTTAATTAAACACAGATTCAGGAAGCTTTAACTGTTCTGTTGAATAATATTTTAATTAATAAAAATTCATTTTTAGAAAATAATTCGAAGGCTTTTAGGATAGAAAATCTTAGCCATAACTAATAATGCACAGCTTGCACATAGAAAATACTGCTTCACTTGATTTCGTTTTATAGTTTTTAGTTTCTGATAATTTGTCAATAACGTTCTTAGACATACTTCGTTTAAAGTCCTCTAAAACATACTTCTAATTTTATTCTTCATTAAAATCCGAAGATATGGAATCAGCCAAGGAATTTTGACTTGTACTTCTTTCATCTCTGAAATATTCCATCGTAAATTCTTCCTAAATAAGAGCTAACGTATACAAGATGCGTACACACATGCACGTATACGTATATAATATATACACTTGCAAGATAACGTGTACTCTTGCAAGATGAAAGTTCGCATAAAATATCTTGTCTACAGAATTCCCTTTACTTGCAAAGTTTAACTTTCCGCTCTATAAAATTCCGTTAAGTTGTTAATGAAGTGCATTTCCATATTATTACTAATACGAATTTTTATTATATTAGATTTTACAATATTTATTATAAAAGAAATGTAAGGATTTATTTATTTTACGTTCAGTATCTTTACTGTCATTCTTGCTTTCTGCTTTCCTGGTAGAGTGAAAAGGTATTCGCAGGTATTCAAATGAGGTAGAAAGTGGTAGTATTTAAAGGAAGGTTTCAATTTGCTTAATCAAAGCGTGTTCTGCCTGCTGAAGGCTACGTTACTAGTTGAATCTCTTCGATGGCTGTCTGTCTGCGGCGTTGAGTTATTCATGCCGCCAGGGCTTGTGACGCCGATGTCGCTGTGGGCCAACTTACGCGTTATTCCTTCTGTGTAGCCTTTGGCTAACTTACGACTTATCTCAGTATAATTTGAAATTCATTACTTTTTAGTTATGCCCTACATGCTGGCTGGTTTTGTAAGCACAAGACGTTATATTACTGAATTTATAAAAGGATCTTTTACACCCTTTTTAAGTTCTCTGTCTTCTCACTAAACGGAAGTCTCTTAACTTTAGCCTGACTCTCAGGTTAAATTGTGCTTCCCAAGAAGGTGAGTTTTTACAGAAATTTAAGAGTAAAAAAGCGTAATGACTTTCGACTGACTAGAATGGAAAATTTGCTTCCAAATATTTTGTTATTCATAAAATGGAACAAAAGCAAATAGTGTTTAAGCAGGAAAAGAAACTTAAATAAATTTTGAAGACAAATTTCCTCCATTTTATTGTAAAAGTTAAATGACTTGTGTGTATAAAATTAAAGTGTAATACAATTAGAAATGAGTATAATTAGCAAGTTTAGTGCTGAAAGAGCTTGCGATAATTTATTGGTATTTTGACTTCATAAAATTAAGAAACTCGTGTATTTTTAAGTGACAGAAAACATATCGTCATTTTACAAAAATTGTAATCACATCAGTATGCATGATTTTTGTCAATGTATGAAAAGGTATAAGTGACTTCTCGTGACAAAAGGTAAACATTAAAAATAATTCAAAGATTTTCCTTCTTTATTTCAGAAATATTCAGCTTTTGAAATAGTCTAAAAAATTATCTAATTTAAGCAACGGAAACTTTATACAGTTGTATAAAATTATAATTACCTTTAATTTCGGATTTCGAAGCAATTTTTCTTTAGCATTTATGATTTCGAAAGCGGTTTTACCAGCTGCAAACTAAGATGATATTTATCCCAGTAACTTTTGAATAAATATTTGCAATCATTTCTAATCACAGACTGAAGAATTTGAGAATCAGATAGCGTTCAACAGTAATGATACAGAGGTTATTTTTCTATCTCCCCACTCATTTGTGCCAATTCTTTTTTTACTGAAAACATTAAAAAATTTTTAAAAGTTTCAGATTTCATTCTGCGCCTAAAATGTCTAACGTTTTCTGTGTTACCTTAATTTATTAAATATCATGTTCGTCGCACATAAAGCATAAAATTCAATACAACAGCAATGCAAAAATATTTAAAAAGAGCATATCTTTAGAATTTCCTATACAGTCTCCCGCGCTGGAGGTACAAATGTTTTTTTACTTCCCTGTACGATGTAAAGGAAGTATCGTAATGACGAAAAATTCCGAGTATCATATTTCAACGAAAATATCCATTTTGACCAGTATCGAATGCAATTTAACGATGTTTTGCATGACATCTTTACGTAAGGACAGAATAAAGAACTCTTTTTCCCAAAACGAATTATTATAAAACTATTTTAAAATGGATTCAGAAGAGATTTCTAGTGGCTTTTGTAGGTATGTACGTATGCATGTATATATCTCGCATAACTCAAAAACGAGTAGCCTCAGAACGTTGAAATTTTGTATATAGGATTGCTATAGCATGTAGACGTGCACCTCCTACTTTGGCACCAGTCAGCAGCACCAAAATTATATAAATATATGTGTATATATATCCACTCTGTTACTCGGATCAGTGAGCTCAGTTCCTTTATTCTTATATGTTTGTACATTGTTCATTTCTCCCTTTAAAAATGATAGAATTATATTGTTCTTATCTTCCGGTTAAGGTTTTTATGTGTTTAATTAATTTGCATGTTATAGTTGTAGAATTATGAACAATATAAAAGTTGTTTAAGGGCAGCTAAGCCTAATTTTTTTTACCATAGCAGCCATATTTGTTTACATTTGAAACTTAAAAGAATAATGGATTTGTTGCCAAGGTAGAGAAATTAAGCTTCGCTAGAGAAACAGCTGAAAAAACTAAGCTTACCAGAAACTGTAATTTTAACTGTAAAAATTGTTTTACATTGTTTTAACTGTATTTGGTGTTTTATGCGTTTCTACATCTTTCAGTTTCTAATGAAAATATTTTGAGTTTTTATGTATTTTTTTCCTTGTGACAAAGTGAGAGCTGAATTATTTGAATGAGAAATAATATCTTTAATGAAATTCGAGGAAATACGTTTGAATGAAATGCAGGAAAAAATGCATACGATTTAATAATCCCTACAAAAAAGTCATGTGGTGTACACATTAGATTTTTTTTCATACAGTTTTGTCATTGTTCTCTTTGAAATCCTGCGTTCATTAATCGAAAATTCGTTACAGTTTTACAAAATATGAAATAGAATATAAATTCAAAATTCAAAAATTTGTCTTCCAGATGCCCATATTCATTTGGCTACTTTATTCAAAATTTGATGTCTGTAGGTACCTTTGCTTTTTCACAATGCGAGAAACAAACATTCATGCATATTCTTCACTGTTTCATTTGCTTAAATAAAATGAAAGGCTCTAATATTTGGTGGCAACAATTTGAATAGTGAAACGCCGTTTTATAATGGACGACGCTAAATGCCAAAACGAAATCAATAGCTTTTCTGGGCACATTTATCCTCTAGGTCAGTAAATAAACAAAAGCGCTTGAAGCAGTTTAAACACTTAAATTGCAGAAATATTATTTTGAGAAGGCACTGTTTTTGATCAAACCACAAAATGGCAAACAAAAGAAAAATACTGTAATGTGGAAAAACATCTGTTACAAAAATATAGGAAATCAATCAATCAAGGTTTGACTTCCCCAGTACCGCTTACAAAACAATAACAGGTCATAAATCTGGATTCTTGTCCACGTAAATCCGTTGTACAATAATCCATCATCAGAATTAAAATACAATACATCTGTATAGTAGCAGAATGTAATATGTAATATTTAAAGTTTATTCCTAAGAACTGAACTATAAATCAGATTCTTACCGTTTTTAAGCAAATCATTTAGGAGCATGACTTTAATAGTCATTTACTAACAAAATGGCATGTCACTTGTAAGGCTTGAATATGAAAAACATAAAGGGAAAATATGCTAAATGCATAATAGTAAGTCTAAAGTGTATATGTAGGGTTTCTGTAGCTGCAAACTATGGTTTAAGTTCTGCAGACTCTACTAGACTAACAACGAGTCATCGCTCGTCTTAAGCAACTCATGAAAACATTGAAGAAAGTTAAAATAACCTTTTTATTTAGTCTTTAATGGAACAAAACAGGAACAGCCTGTACTACAGGCAAATTTCTACTTTTTGGGGTATTTAAATTAGCATAAGAATGAAATTCAAACGTAGACATGCAGCCTAAGACTAGACATAAAATACAGGAATTTTAGCTAGAGAGGATATGTTACCGGCGCCCAAAACATTGGCAGGCGATGTGCTAAGCCGGTATGTAACTTTTAAGTAGAGCTGGCAAGGACAGGTTGCCAGAAGCTCTATTCTAAGGATTTGAAACCTTAGCTTAAATACACAAAAACTTAATTTGCCTTCCAGTAAGGAATGCGGAAATAAGAAGTTTACTTAACCTTCTGACAGGCAAGGCCGTATATATACGGCTTAGAATATTTTTTGTGATGGCTGTAGGAACGATATACACGTACATATTAAAATATGTCAAAAAAATTAATGTAATATATTAAAAGTACACAAATACAGGTATAAAATTCCAGGAGTTACATTAAAATCAAGAAAATAATTTTTTCTCATAGTAGTTTTGGGAAATTTGTGCTTTCTAAGTGAAAACTCTAGCCGGACAGAGGATACAATACACAATGCATTTCAAAAGCGCATCAGGATTAAATATCTCTTGAACATTTTATTACAGTCTCATAGTTCTAAATTCAAATTTCGTTCAAATACGATAGACTTTCAGATAATTTCGGACAACTTTTCGATAAAAATCCAAGATATTTGAATCTTTTCATCGGACTTCCATTCCCTTTTCATACAAGCAACTGTTTATCCAACAACGGTCACATCCAAATAATTGTCAGAATTAAATAATTTCAACCACTATCCAACCATAAAAATAATGGCGAGAAACATAAGCATAAGGATCCTATAAAACTCCACTCCATAGAAAATTTCAACTTTTAGAAGTTCTGCAAAAAATAGTCTGAAATCAGAGTTCCTAAATTAATATTTTTAACTTAATTATTAAATTTTTAGGTAAATACTATCATTTCTTCTATTCGCCTCACAAATATATGATCGGATCAGAAGTTTATGCAAATACAAAGCAAAACGAATGAAGTGAGAGAACGAAGAATGCAAAAAGAATGAAACTTAAGTAAAGTTGACTGTAATTGATGTCATCATTCCTGAAGACTCTTCTCACTATTCCTAACTGCTGTCGCATAGAAAATATCTTGTGTGCAGTCTTTTGATTGTAAAGTATGGAAGATGTCTTTCCAATATATTGAATCAAAAGTATCCTGGATATCAAGCGATATTAATAACGAATGTTGTTGATGAAGTTTATTATGTTGGAGTATTTCTTGAAGTTTTTTAAAGGCATGATCTATTGATTCGTTTGATATAAATCCAAATTTATTTTCGTGAATTATTTTATTTTTGATGAGATGATGCGTGAATCGTGAAAGAATGAGTTTCTCTAGTAATTTTCCAAGAGATGGTAGTAAGCATATTGGTTTGTATGAATGCGGATCTTCTGGAGGTTTACCTTTTTTAATAAGGAGAATAATTTCAGCCTGATTTAAAATTGTACGAAAGACTGAAAATGTCCATCAGGCTTTAACGAAGGAATGAATAATATTTTTGTTGGAATGAAAACTTTGTTTCAGGATGATATTGTCCAGTCCATCTGGTCCAGGTGTTTTTTATTATTGAGATTTTTGATTATATAGTCTATTTCATCAAGACTTGGAGTAATAAAAGAGATGGCTGGAACATAAAGAGCTGTAGAGTTAGTTGAAGAATCTATTTCAGAGCTCGGATAAGATGAGTTAAGATCTTGAGGAAATAGATGAGATAAGATTTGAAAAACAACATCTGATGAAGAATGAGAGCCTGGGAAATTGCATGTAGATAATGATGGTGGTATAAAGGTTTTACTGTGTGCTTTTTTTAAATACTGAACCAAAACGTTTTGAAGTTTTAAAGCAGAAGTTTTTCCAGCTTCTGATTATTGAGAGTCGGATATTGCATTTATAAAAAGCTCTTGCTTTTTGGAAGTTGTTACCTAATTGAGATCTTTCTTCGGGTTGTTTGAAAGATTTATATTTTCTTCGAAGTACTCTTACTTTATTGCGTTCAATTATAAGATTTTGATTCCACCAGTTAACTTTTAGTTTATTTGGACTAGATCGTATTTTGTAGGTTGAATTGCAGAGTTCAATAGTGCTATTAATAAGATTAGTTGTTGCATTATTGACTTCACCTTTAGTAGATGCTACTTCAAGAGAATTGATGATATTTTGTGAATGAATTTTTAATTTGGTTTTAAATTTACTATGTCCTCCATATTGAGTTTTGTATCTTCTTTTGATAGAGTAATTTAACACATGTTGAAGTTGAAAGGTAATATATTGATGATCGCTAAGGGAATCTTCTTCAGGAATGTTCCAGTTATTGATATTAGGTGCTAAATTCGGCGTTACTATGGTGATGTCTATCCAGCCTTTTGCAGTTGTAGTGAGATAGGTTGGAGTAATGTGAGTGTTATTTATAATTGTAAAATTGCTGTCTCTGATGTAATCAATAAGAATTGTACCTCTATTGTTTACGGTAGTTGCCCCCCATACCGGTTTATGTGCTGCTATTAAACGATGAGCTTGTGAAGCTAGATGTGCTGAGTCTATTTCTCGAAGATCTATAGACGGGGGTGCATAGATGGAGGTGCAGTAAATGGGATATTTTTAATTTTCTAGCATAACTGTAACAGTACGGAGAGTAATATGGACTATAACAGGTGACAGAGAACCATAGAAAATTATTGCTGACTTTGCAGAAAACGAAAGTTGTGAAAAAAGGCCTGGTGCAAGTTCGAATTTATTGGAAGTTGAAACATATGGTTCTTGAGCGAAGATTAGGTTTATGTTATTTTCTTCTAGCATAACTGTAACAGTACGGAGAGTAATATGGACTATAACAGGTGACAGAGAACCATAGAATTGCTGACTTTGCAGAAAACGAAAGTTGTGAAAAAAGGCCTGGTGGAAGTTCGAGTTTATTGGAAGTTGAAACATATGGTTCTTGAGCGAAGATTAGGTTTATGTTATTTTCTTTTGCATACTGAAGTGCTTTTGGTAATGTTACCTGGGCTCTTTGAAGATTTATTTTTAACCTTTTAAAATTAGTAATGCCTTCCATTAATAAGACGTACTGGATTTAATCCTATCGACTTCCAATTGGTAGGTTGGGCAGTGAGCATCATTTGCGCTAAAGATATTGAAATTAGTATTAAAGTATGTATTGTTAACTTGACAATTGATACATGCTGAGCTTGGAGAATGACAGTGAGTATAGTGGTGATTTTCCCCGTAAAACACGCAGTGTGCTCTGTCAATGACTAAAAAAAGGAAAAGAATGTTGATGAGCAGTTCAGTCACACAAACTTTCTTTCTTTATTTTCAGAAGAAGCATAGTATTGGACTGCGCTGGATTACATCAAAGCGTACAGAGATTTTCTAGATAGGGAGGTTGTTTTCTTGGAGCATATTTTAAGAGAAACTGTCTATGTCTATAAATTCCATCAGGAAATTCATGAAAACGCTTATCGAGGGGTTTTGAACTGAGATTGAAGTCTCAATGATCAACAATGTTATCGCTCGGGCCCAGATGAGCTCTTCTAGACATATTTGGTTTTCTTTCGCGTATTAATAATTTTACCTTAGCTGTTTCACCATCTCCTTATTACCGCCCTGTTGTCAAAATGGATACCATCCGTGGCTAAGGAGTTAAAATCTCTAAAAATTGGTGTTTTAGAATATCGGCAAACGGACATGAGTGTGTTTGTAACTCTCCATGTACATGGTGCAAGAGAACCAATTTCCTTAGAAAATGCTACACGAAGACAACTCTGCCTACTAGACGTACAGATCTCGAGCGTTTGCTATAAACAATTAAACTAATATGACTTTTTTAAAATTGATATCAATATTTCTGTAGTTCAATATAGTTTGAGAATGAAGCAAGGAAGATGAAACATCAAATCACATTCACTTCATAATGCATAAAAGTGAACACTAAAATATATAAAAAAGTGAAGCAACAAGCTGTCTTAGGTTCAGATTTTTAGCATAAAAAAACTCTATCGATTTCGTTAGAGCAAACTAAGTCCCTTTGCATCAGGAGCAAAGAAATCTGCAACTGAAACATTAAGTTACGAACATATGTATATGCTAAGGAAGTCGAGCGAGACGACAGCGTAGCGCCATATGTTAGTAGAAATAATAACGAAACTTGAAAAATTAGGTTAGTAGCGATAGGAATGGAGAAAAATCATTACCTAAACACGGTAAATTTTTGTGAATGTGAAAAGCTGTAAGAAAATCTAATTCTTCGGAAGAAGCTGTCTGGATAAAGTTTGCAGACCCGAAGTCGAAATTGTGATTAAATTTCCGACTACGATTAGCAGTCGAAGACTTGTAAATTTTACGTTTTCGGACTAAGATTCATGATCATTAATGCGGAACCTTAACGCTCTTTTGGTTTGGTCGATTTGTCTCGAAGCACACTGACAAGATATGCTATAAATTCCCCGAGAATTGAAATCAGAAGCAGTATCTATAAGAACTGAACCATGGGTTTTACTGATAGGCGAGGAAATGACTTGAAAGTTGAACTTCTGGAGAATTCTTGCAATTTTGTAACTGATAGAAGGGCGAAAGGGAAGCACTGCTTGGTTATTAACTTTACGTCTAATAGCGAAATGCTTTCTTGGATGGAAAGAGGATAAATTTTCAAGAGCTTTATCAATGACTATGGGAGAAATACTACTAAAATAATAATTTCTGAAATTTTCTGCTTCAGTTTTTTTTTTTTAACCTTTTTAAGAAACTATTTCCAACTACGTGTAACATGAAAATCAAATACATGAACTCAAGAACATTATTTAGTAATTAAAACTGCAATGCAGCGTTTTATCATTTTATAATGAATAATGACACACAAATCAATAATGCTGGTAAACCGAAATGAATGCTGTATTTTTTAATTTTTTAAAAACTTGAAGGTTTAGTTGAAGAACTGAGAAAAGAGTAATTTTTTTAATACTAGAGATCATCAGAGGTTGAAATTTCGTTCCCAGACAATCTTTAATTATAATCTAAAATATAAATTTTAACCCTTCTTTAAACCCCAAAGAAGATTAGTAGGAATGATATATTAATCTCGAAACAGGATTTTGCATCAACTACAATAAACAGGCTGCATCATTTTCAAATTGTTGCGGTCAAATATTAACTCCCTTCATTATTTTTACAGAATTAAATGAAGGATCTGCATTTATGCATGTATTTTCCTTGCTCTGTGAAAAAACGACGGCACGCAGGGTCATCTAATTCTGAATAACATAGTCCTCCACCCGAACATCTGCACCTGAAAGCCAAAACTTTAAATTGCGAATTTTATATTTCATATTTTATAAAACTTTAATTAATTTTTATTAAGAATCTCAATAATTTTAAAGCGAGTGTTGTACGAAAAAAAATTCCTTTTTATCTCCAACGAGCGAGACTGTGTATGGGAATTTTTAAAGATATTCTGTTTTAAATATTTTGGGATTTTGCTGCTGAATTGAAATTTTGGGGGCGTACATGCTAAGAATATGATATTTAATAAATAGAGTTAGCTACGAGTTCAATGCTACGAGTTCACAGTTTTTGTTCTTTTGATAAGTATTTCTTCAAGGAAATCAAATTGCCAATTTCGTCAACGGAAGATTATTTTATGTCATTATGCTTTTGGAGATTGATGTTTTCTCAATGGAATTTTTCTTGATTTAAAAAGAAGTACAAAGGGTGAAAACCAATTTCTGAAAGCTGTGAACTGTTGCACTATTTATCAACTTTTATTGGATTCTTCCCTTCATTTTTCAGTGCCCGGCTAGTGAAATAGCTTCAGTGTTAGAATTGAAGAACATTTTTCTCCTTTTTCAATTAATCTTTCTGCCAATATTTTTCTCCTTGCAATTTCATATGAGATGTTTTCTTCTATTTCCGTTTTAGTTGCTTTAAAAGAATTAGAAAATTAAATATTGATGTATTCGATTTCTGTGTCTTCAATGATTAGACGTTTCATGATTTTTAACATGTATATCTTTAAGTATAGCAATTATTGTTTAATTTATTTTCTTTGCATATAAACTTGATTTTGAAGTTAATAATTCTAAGTAACTTCCTTATAATTAAAGCAGTAATATAAATTAACCAGCTCAACATGGAAAGCTTAAGAAATTGTAATTTATGATTATAAATTTTCATAACTTAAATCTATAATATTACAAGTTTATATTCAGAAACAAGAAACTACAACTCGATGTAAAACATCTTAATATATTAAATGCCATGATAGACATTTCGTGGCTTGATTTTACGGCAGTGTTTTTTTTTTTTTTTTTTTTTTTTTCGGGTTTTTTTTTTTTTTTTTTTTTTTTTTTGGTAAAACTTTATATTTGAAATTTATTATTTCATCAATAAAGTTGCCTTGGCTCATTGATGAACCATTGATTAAAATGCGATGTATCATAAGCTATTGAAATTTGCTTTCATTAAACAAAATTAAACAACTTTAGATTTCCTTTCATTAAACAAAATTAAACAAATTTAGATTTGTTTTCATTAAACAAAAGAAAATTAATATATGTGAATATTGTTTAATATTAATTCTTTAAAATTAAAACAAATTTAGTTGTAATTTTTAAGCAGTTCATAAATTAATTTGAACAGTAATTATTGTTTTTTTACTACAACATTAAACAAATAAGCTTTTAATTAATATATTAAAATGTTTAACTTTTTAAAAGTAACAAAACAGCAATGTAGTTCAACGTCAGATATTTACAACAAAAATGGAGATACCCATATGATACCCACCGGAATTATTCTTCTTAACATCCGTCTTGCATGCAGCCAATTTTAGAATTACGTTCTTAGATTTTATAGCGTGTGTCGTCGTTTGCTAGAGTTTGAAAAAAATTTTCAAACATCAAACTCTTACATAAAATCTTTCCAAAAACTGTACTATAGATAAAGTTCGCACTTAAATATTTTTTAAAAGATAATATTATACTTAGCGTATTTGCAAATAAATTATCTCTGTACTGAAACACTCATATTTTCTCATCTATTGGCCGCATTCAAATACCAATCCGATTACATTTACCTATCGCAGCCCTTGTTTGAAAAAAAAAAGTTTTATACTCTTAAGCCACCTTACCTTACGTATGAATATAGTATCCTGTAACTTGTTACATGATATATGTAGAAGATCTCACAAGCATACTTTAATAAAGAGGCTAAAATACTGGGATATGACAAAACACATGAGACATATCTGCACGAGGGGGAAGGATGCCTTTGTGGAAGATTTTCTAATAGGAACTTGTTCCTATTTATGTTACACACGCATGAAAAACGCTAATGGAGCCGATTCATTCACTTGGATTCTATCCTGAATCGAACAACCAGTATTTAGCAGCTTTAAGGACTCGTCGACTAATGGGATTATTTTATAATAAAATTCATCTTAAATTCGAAATCTGGTATATATTTAACAAATTAATATTATATATTTGGTACCTTATATTTGGAATAAAATTATCCTTATTTTTGGAATCTCATATTTTGAATTTGCAATGTATTTTTACGTGATTAATTTTCTAAGCTATTATGCCAGATTTTGCATCTTAATGAAGATCGGACATTCGAATCCTTGAATCCCACAAATCTCGTAAAAGATTCGAAATTCGAAGCCTCAAACATTCACGAATTTTTCGCCGCCCAAAACTTTAGAATTCTGACTCAGAAACTCTTTAAACATTTTAACTCAAAATTTTGTTAAAATTACTTTTACAGACATCCAGTGGAACGGTAATTTAAAAATAAAAGTGTTTTTTTTAATTTTAATGGATATGAATGAACGACATTATTTCGTGGCCACCTTAAATTCCACACTTTAAATTTTCTGTAGAGAATGTTTTGTGCCATGTTTGTTGTTTATCTGTGTTAACTCTTCAATTAATAATTTCTTACCTACACTTGCTATAATTCTAAAGCATTCAAAGTACCATTTTTTACTCGAATATTTCTCGAATGCAATTATTATATTTTACACGAATGTCAAAAATTATATAGGCAGCTGAGCTTCAGATTTAAAAATTTTATATAAGGACTTTATTTGCATCGTTTAAAAAA
>KK120718.1:165702-232193 GCA_000611955.2 Stegodyphus mimosarum | reverse complement strand
ATCTGAAAAAGTAGGGATTAAACTATATAAATATCTGTAAAATAGTCATAACAAATGCTAAATAATTTCATTAATAAAATAATTTTGATTAAAATACAGTACAACATATTTTTGCTAAAAAAATTAACTTCCATATGCATATTCAAAATTACTTTTAAATTTGCTATGCTGAATTTTCTGAAAATCTTAAAATTTTGCTTGTTTTACATTCAAAACTGCACCTGGATTATAGGCAATCTACTATATATAAACATTATTACTAATATAAACACACACACACACAAAAAAAAAAAAAAATGCTTACACACTGCAATTGCCATCCACCATGGCATATGCATTCCCACATGTAAGTACTCTAAGAGCATTTGAATTAAACCCACTGGTGTCCAGTGTGCAAGACCTAAACTGGCTAAAGTTGGTTCAACCACTTCTGCAACAGTTTGAAGCTCATCAGTTAATGTCACAGCTACATCAGAGATGTTTGCAGACGATTCTAAGGCCGAACTTTTTACTTCACCAAGAACTGAAGGGCTCGAATTTGCTGGAATATCTGACTTGATGGTATGTCCATGAGAAGGATCAGTAATAACAACCTAGATCCAACAAAAATGAATAAACATTAGAGATTAAAAAATTTCAATACAACTTAAATTTTTTACAAGCATACATATTAACCTACAATAATGACTATGGCACAGCTGACCATAAATTTTAGCTTTAGTGAGAAGCCACATTTTCTCTGCACTGATGGGATCTATTTCTGAAGTTCCCCTCAACTCACTGCAACCTCTCCACCGGAATTGCTGCCAAATAACATTTTATTTAACAAAGTTACTTAACTTCCTTGAAACCAGTTTTCCCCCCTGGTGGTACTTATATTAAGCAATCAGTCTATAATGAGCAGCATCTTAGAAATGAAGAACAATATGATAAGTATTTTAACAGCTCTGAAAAATGCATTGCTTTAGCTTCCATTTTACTTCTGTGTTATGGAAGTTAAGGATGCTATATTCTACAACTTTATTAGGTTTCACTAAGACTGTAACTATGTTGTAGCTTCACTATAACCATAACTGTGCCATATATGCAATCTACTTACCACACTACTCGTACATCTATGCATTAATCTGTATTATGAAATTTTTAGTTTTTAAGGTTTAGCTTTTAGTTTAGGAATTAAACAGTATTTAAACTCCTGTTTTTATATTCTGGCTAACTGTGATAGGAAGCATAAGCATTTTTATGCATAAAAGAGCATATTTATGTAGTATACAGAATATTCAAACTGAAAATAAACAAAATAGTGAACTAACAAAGCATGAACTGTAGACATTCAAAGAGAAGGATCTATGTTAAATTCATGGAAAATCAAAGATAAGAATAATAATTTATTCTTTTTCCACAATATTGAATTTGAAATCACAAAAATTTTGGATAAAGTGAAAATAAAAGTGCTCAGCAATGCATGTGACAATTACAAAGTGCTTAATTAAAATAGAAACCGTTTTAAAAGAATCACCAGATTTGTCAAGGGATAAATAAGTACATTTATAACAACTTCAAGAACATTTCATAAATAAAACCGAAAGTTTAATATTTAAATTCCAAAATTAAAAGCTAAAATTTAAGAAGTTTACTAATTTTCACAATAGTAGTAGAATGATAATAAGCAGAAATTACCTACACTGTTTATTCTAGTGAAGAAAAAAAGAAATGTTAAGTGTGGTATGAGGAACAATCACATCTTTTACACAGTATTATAAGGTACAAAATTTTTATGTTAAAGAAAAGAAAAATTATTGAAAAAGAAAAGAGCTTATTTTCCTCCCTTTAAAAAAGGACATATTTCTGAAAGATGCAATGCTCAAATCATATATGTTCTTTGTTTATAAACACCTTCTTACTGCATATACAAAATCAAAGCAATCCAAGAACTACAATATAGAAAAACTTCAAAATAAAATGAAACAGAAATTTTAATATCACCTACAAATGAAGCAGCAATACAAAAGTTAGTAGTAAAAATTCTCAGCAACAAAAAAATTTCATTAACTATGGTATCATTAGAGTCTTATGTCACAAGTCTTATATAAAAATGTGACAATAAGTTAAGTTTGATTCAGGATAAAAATAAGGGGAAAAAGCAATGCATTATTTCTTAGTAGGGGTAGAAACAGAACAAACAATAAAGTTACTTAAAAAATTATATATTCATGAAACATTTGAGTATAACGTGTCAATAAAAAGTGTGTAACTGTCTTCCTCGACAAGAAACATAGATTTTTATCCAAGAATCCTTTAAATCAAGAATGCAAACTTAAATGATGCAGGATATGATATTCTTGAAATAACAGTATTATAAGTGCTGATATAATAGAATAATTAATGACTAATGTCATCATAAATTTAGAAAATGGTTGAGTGTTTTACAAATTAAATTAGGTTAGACTTAACATCTTCACAATACACACAGTTACATGCTTGAATATTATTGATACAGCAGGTTTATGAAAACTAGAGACCCAAACATCCAGTGGATATAAAAAGAAAGGAAAATATAAAAAAAGATGAAGTATTCACATTCTTTAAGGAAACTGCAAATATTAGCGCAGAAAGAAGATATGAAATTTGGCTACCTTTCAAGAAAGACCTTACGAGAAAATTTTGTAATGGCTGACAGAGCAACTCGGTTAGCCTATATTTTAGGGTGCCCCTTGGATTATCACTAAGTTGTTTCATTTATCGCCAAATTGTTGTTTCATTTACGGTAACCTGAGGAGTTGAATGCTATGGAAATCCTATTATAATGTGATTGTGTGGTTGCAGTGAATTTGACTGATGGGAAAATATTTATAATAGCTTATTTCTGCGTTGGAAATCAGTTAGGAAGTAAGTTGCTTATTTTGTGCTGTACACTGTTAAATGGCTGTTGTGATAAGATTAATGTGAAGTTTCTGTGCAATTTGGAACGAAACGGAAAAAAAGCATTAACTGACTGGTGTGTAAATGAAGGTTTACTTAGTAGTTACTATAAGTGTCCTGTTTGTACGAAGAAAATGCATATGGTTGAACATAAAGATGACTTTGAATGGGTTTGTCACAAATGCCACCTACAGTCCAACACTACAGAGGATGTTTTTTACTCATATTTTTGTGAATTTATGTGGTGATGGCAGTATGCACATTCTAGTTCAGATAATTTTAGAAAGTTTCTAGATGCTGTTAAGGAATTTTATGTGCCACAGACTGAAGACACAGAATTTTCTAAATATGATAAGTCGATATTTTCTTTTTGTAGTGCGTGCATGCAATAATACATATTTTCCTTTTTATGTTATTTCATTGTGTAATTTAAAATGCAGTTTACTAAACTTCAATTGGCTACATATTTTGTTCAATTTTGGTGATGAGCAATTTTGTTTTAACATTATACAACGTCATCATTCTCCCGATTTTTTTCAAGTGAAAAAAGATCAAAGTGTATAGTGCGAAAAAAAAAAGAGGACAGTTTTATATCTCCCATTCTAGTGGGCCGTTTGACGAAATTCAAATTGTGTTTTTCATGTCTCAAAAGAGCGACTTAGGATATGTATTGGATTTATATATAGCACTGTTCTAATATAGGTATTTTGACGTAAAATCAGACTTTTTTGAAATGACATCCGGATTTTTTTCCCATGTTTAGATTCTATGACTCAAATTATACCAAACTGCCAAGTTTTGTAAAAATAGCCTGAGTAGTTTTTAAAAAATTAGCTCTCAAAATTTTAGCTCCTCAATGTTAATTCAATTTGAATGTATTTATTAATATCTCTTTTTTTATGAAACTTATTTGATTCCTTCCTATACAGTTCGAAATTTAGGTTCATTCCAAATAAAATTTACCCATTTTTTACGATTTATTTTTAAAATTTGTATTTCTAAATAATTTTTCGAAAAATTTTTTGAATTATAGCCCATAAAATTTTTAACATCCTCTTAAAGTAGATGTATTTCTAAGCATACATAAAAATTACTTTTATTCAAAATTTCCAAAGATATACATGAACGTATATATTGGAGCATTTTGAAATTTGACATATTTGTTGAAAGCGATAATAGCGGAAATGTGGTTTACGCACTTTATTAAAATTATTTGAAAAGAACGATGTGACTTTTCTTCCGCTCCTGCACCATGGATGGGATAGAAAAAAAGGTTGCCATGTATTAAGAAGTTCGCAAAGTGAATTTACTCTTGTCGCAAACTGAAAAATATCGCCAAAATTTTGCACCAAATTTTACAAAATTTAATACTTAGGCATAATTTGAGTCATAGAAACGATATATGGAAAAAAATTGGTATGTTATTTCAGAAAAAGACCCATTTTGTGTCAAAATTCCTATGTTAGAACAATGCTATACATAAATTTAATATATATCCTATGTCGCGCTTTCGAGACATGAAAAACGCAATTTGAATTTCGTCAATCGTCCCAGTACTTTGGGAGATATAGAACTGTCCCCCCTTTTTTTTTACGCAGTGTACATGAACAAAGTCAAGGGGGTGCGCAATGCCGAGTTTGTGCAATTCTCTGATTTTTTTTTTTTTTAAGTGAAAATAGATTGATGTGTACATGGACCCCAAGTCTGCGCAATTCTTTGACTTGTTATTTTGGTTTTGTGTAGTGGCCATTTTGAAATTGTGCCTTGCTGATCAATCGCCAAAAATCACGAAGGAGCACCCTGAAATACATATTTTACCAGCAACTCTTATAGGACTTTATAGGCAACCTTCTAATGAAATGCTTGTCTATAAAAATCTATAGAAATTCTGTAAAACTTTTCAGAGAACAAATTTCTAAAAAAATATTTTTTTGTCAATTCAAATAGAAATACAACGAAGGCTCGATTATCCGGAACGCTTGGGAAGTGCTGAATTCTGGACACGTGAAATTTCCAGATAGTTGAGTAAATAAGAAATGAAATTCATGGTAGAAAAGCCATGTGAATAGAGAAAGCAATATCAGGTCTAAAATTATAAAAACTGCCATCTAATTTGTTATCGGCTTGAGTATCAAAACATACAAATAAAATTACATAAGATTTTGGAGGAAAACTTCATTGGGTACATAAAATTTCACATATTTTGAAGGCCTTAAGCATATGAAATCAAAACGTCTTATTCGATTATAAAATGTTATCGACCATCAAAATTGGTGCAGCAAACTTGCGACAATCATTCCAATAGAAGCTTAAAGATAATAGATAATTCTTTACTGAATTAGAATTATATGATTCAAGTTACAGATATAGCATATAAAAATCTTACATCATATGTCATCACTTTGTATTGCCATTGTTCATTCATTTTGAAATAAAGTTGCATATTGTGTCCATTAAAACACATTTCCATTATCACCCCTAACTTAAATGCTTCATATTTTAACCATTTTTTTCAAACTGCAAGCAAAAAACAATAAACAGCAATTAACTTATATCTTCTGTACAAATACTTAACCCACTTATTGAGAATTAATCCAGCTTACATAAAACTAAGTCAAAGATTATATGATAGTGTTGTGACATTATGCTTATACATTATTGGCACAAAATTACTCTCTTTGATTACAGTTCTTTGTTACATGATCAAATATAAAGTGAACTTAATAGAACTGAGAAGTACTTTTGTTTTACACTTTTCCAGAATAAATGGAATTCTTAAATCTTTAATATATAAACACTGTTCTAATGCAGTCAACATTTGATTGAGTAAATCACAAATGTTTGTCCATTTCAATGACCCCCCCCCATAACTCTCTCTCTCTCTCTAATGAGATGCAGTTCCAAAAGTTCTTCTTTGGTGTATATAGAAATTTTCTCGCAAAATTGCAAAAATGTCAAAAGACCTTTCTCTGCATCACCCCAAGAAACATTTTTCGTTTCTGTTTCAACTTCAGATTCTGATGAATCAGAATTTGTTTCTTCCTGTAACAATGCATTTTGAATTGAATCGTCTTCTGTTAGCATTTCTGCTACAGGTAAATTTTTGTCACAATCAAACCATGTCTCTATTTCATGCCTAGAAATGGATTCTTCAGCTTTGTTTCTGCTTGTTAAGGCTTTTAATGTTTTTGCTGTTTGTTCTGTTTTAAAACTGTCATATTCCTCATCAGATGAACTTTTTATGCAATTTTGCTTATATAATACAAAAATTAAATCTTTGAAACATATAGAAACAATTTGACTCATAAAAAGATTATGCTACTAATTATAAAATTTTAATTCCTGAAGTTGATGCTCTCATTACTGTACATGCACTATAAAGTATTTTCCCCCTCCTCCTAGCATGTTTTCAGAGTGTTATGGTAGCACACTTAAAGCATACTCGAGAGTTCAAGTCCTGGTGAGGGTATTGCTCATTTTTCATGTCTCTTGCTTCGGTTGATATTTACTATACGGTTCCGTTTGGTTTCTGCCTGAAAAAAATCACCAAGTGTCATTGGTTGTTCATGAAATCTGGAAGCCCGCTGCATGAAATAGGTTTTTCAGTAACCTTAATGTTGGCGAAACTAGCATTGGGCAAATTGTGCAAATATTGCCAAATGTGTTGTGGCAAGCTCCGATTTTGACTATTTTTTGTAATAGTAACCCTTTCGAGTGGACCGCAGATTTTCAGTTACTGTGTTTGGTTGCACGTGTGTAATGTTTTATGAAAGGGGTGCGTGAAAGTACGTCTGAATATTTGCTTAATGTCATAAATGAGTATATTCTTCCGGAGACGACAATAATTTCAGACTGCAGGGAGGCGTACAATTGCCTTTCGGATGAAGGCTTTGGATTAACCGTAAATCATAGTGTGCAATTTAAGGATCCGGATACAGGTGCTGATATTAATAAAACAGAAGGAATGTGGAATGCAGTTAAACATAGTTTAGCCAGGAAGAAAACGAAGGAGGGCTCGCACTATTATTTGGTTGAATATATGTGGCACAAGAAAGAGCAAGGGGAAAAAAATGAAACCACCAAAAATTTAATTGAAATGCTTATGTGGAGGATGGAGGAGGTGTCAACGCATGCACATGAAAAAAGGTATGTTAAAAAATCGATGTTTTATTTATTTATTGGTATTTATTTCTATGTTTATTTTTGTTAAATGATTTGCTGGTTTAATGTCTTTATGTTAGGAAATTTGTATTTTTGGTTATTTATTACTCTTTGTTTGTGTACTTTTGGTTACTTGTTCGTGTCTGTGTTTTAAGACAGTGGTGAATTTTTTCTGCTTAACATGATAATTTTAACTTTGTTTTAGCTTTCTGATTTTGTTTAAGTGAAAATAGATTAATGTGTACGTGGAGAAAGTTAAATTAGTGTGCAGTGCCTTGTTTGTGTAATTCTGGGATTTTTTATAAAGTTAAAATAGATCGATGTGTACATGGATAAATTAGTGCACAATGCCTAGTTTGTGCACTTCTCTTATTTTTTAAAGTTAAAATAGGCCGATGTGTACATGGATAGCGAATTTGTGTAAGTGTTTGATTTCTTGTTTTTGTTTTGTGTAGTGGGTGGTAGGATCAGCACCATCTTGAAATTGGTGCCAATGACCAATTTCAAGATTGCCGATCCTTCATGGCGGCGATTTTGCCATAAAAAAAGAAATGATTTACCAAAGATTAATCCCTGCTTCAAAATAAATGAACTCTACAGTGGTGCCTTAAAAGATGGTGTACAATAATCCGTCAGCATCAAGATCTGGCAACTGGGTCCCCTAATCCTGAGTCACCCTTTAAAAGAGGGAGTATATAAGGTATTTTCTCTCTCCTTCCAGCATGCCCTTGTGGTGTAAAAGTAGCACATTTAGTGAGTATTCAAGAAATCCAAGTTTGAATCCCAGCAAGGGTACTGTACATTTTTAACACCTCCTGTTTTAAAAGAAAACCTAATGACTACAGTACCCGATATGACAAATGGTTCCTTAATTGTAATTAAACTTAATTATCATTTAAAATGAATTTATTTTTATTTAAACAATTTTTAAAATCAAAATAATATTGAAATTTTTTATGAGGGGGGACACATTACATTTGTTCTAAAGTTTTTATCCCCCTCCAATGTTATGGATCATTTCCAAATTTGTTAAAAAATTCTTTTCAGAAAAGAAAATTTAATTCACTCTCAAAACAAAATTTTTTGGATTACAATGCTTTTAAATATTCAAAACCATTGGACCTTTTACAGAAAATTTAAAACAAGGAAACTTACTTAGAATTCTTTAAAATGACAGCCTGATTTTCTATAAACTGGATATCTGATATTTTCAGTTCAATTCAGTCCATTGTTTCGATACATATTACATAGGATTCTATATATGGGGCATTAAGAAATTCTATTAAAGATCTTTGACCTAGTTTATAAAAACTGGCCTTTAATTCTAAAGGATTCTAAAGAAGTTGGATTGGAAGAACAATTGTCAGATTCTATAACATTTTTGTAAAGTACGAAATTTTCAGTTGATGAGCAACAAAAAAGTGAAGAAAAGATTCTTCAAAGGATCACTATCTGTTTAAAAGTAAACAATAAGTATGAAAAATATAATAAGTTTTTTCAAGAATGGTTGAATTGAACATTATAGAAAAAATTTCTAAAAATGAAGAAAGTAACTACGGACATTATTTTTGTCATAGTTATTGAATACACTAGTTTGACAACAAAGACGATTAGAACTACTTTCAGTTAGTTTCAATGCTCCAGCAAAAGATGAAAAGGGAAACTCTCTCAACAGTTGCCTACAAAAGGGACCAAATTTGATTTTGATGGAATTTAAAAATCTGCCATTGGTGTAACATTTGTGATATAAAGAAAAATTTTCTACAAATTAAATTATCTTAGGAAAACAGATTATTTGAGATTGTAATCATTATATGTGTCAAAGTTTAAAAGACTTTATTAATAATGATAATAATTAAAAAACAAAAAGACCCCACTGAAGTTTTAAAATATTTTTCTTGCAAAATAAGTCTTAAATTCAAATAAAATAGTATCTTTAGTACATTTTATTTTTTAAATAATTTTCTAGAATTCAAGTTCCAGAACAGAATATAGTTGAGTATTATCTTTAAAATAATGATGTATACAATCAATAAATTTCAAACTTACTGTAAGTTTTTCATCTTGCCCATTTGTTGACAGGTATGAAACAAAATTTAATGATGATGAAACAGGTCTTAAAGCACGATCAATAGTATTTAAATCTCTTGAATTGAAAACTGTAGAATACTGCCGGCTAGTTAAATATTTTGATGAGCCATGCACTGGAACCTAAATAAAATCACACATTTTTAAGAAACAAAATTTCAGTAACCTGTAGAAAAACACACACGAATTTTTAATTACATTTTTTCAGTTAAAACAAAAATAAAGGATCATGGTTTTTATATGTAGCAAAACATTTTGTACAGGTCTTGAAGTACAAAATAATAATATATAATGTTGCTAAATTCTGAAAAAAATTTCTCCTTGGACTTTTAAAGATACACTCTTTAAAAGGAATTTTTACTGCAAAAAAATCGAAGCACCATGAAGAAAGTGATTGTTTTTAATGAAACTGAATATGTGTATAGCTCACAGACAGATAATAAAATGATTAACAAATCAAGGTCATAGTACCTGCTTATGGCTCACAATCACCCACTGAGTATTCAAATTAGTAGTTGGTTGAATTGCCCCTGGCGGAAATGCATGCTTAAATTCATCGAGGCTAAAAGTGTTAGAGGTTCCTAATGTCATTCTGCGACACATTCTACCAGGCATTCATCAGTTGTCGATCCAGATTTGTGATATTTTGTGGAATCTGAATCTGGCAGCCTACCATGTCCCAGACACGCTTGATTGGCCAGCAAGGTCTTGTGACCTTGCTGGCCAAGGAAGAGTATCAACCACACAGAGACAGCCCACAGATATGCAAGCGGTATGTGGCCTGGCATTATCTTGTTGGAAAATGGCCCCAGGGTGACGTGCCATAAAGGGTAATGCAATCGGTGTCCGCCAAAAACAATGCAAGGCGAAAACGTCGTGCGACAAAACACCGTGGGAGAAAAGAAAACATTGCAGTTCTAAAACACCACGATACAAAATGTTGTCGTTTAAAAACATCATCGTCGAAAATATCATGGTAAAAAATTAAGTTCCTACAAATTATTGCATGACACTAACATCGCACACGAGTTTTCGGGTTTTAAAAGTTATAATTGCATATTCGCGTAATGATTTGGGAGTGCAAGGGGAATTTTTACTTCTACATTTCATATCTTTGAATAAGCTAACAGATTTTTGATGAAAAAGTAAGAGGAAAATTTAATCATTTAAAAATTGAAAATGAGTATAAAATTAATGCAACTTATGACACTTAATAGAATTTTAAATTTCCATAGTTAATTAACCTCATACAGTTACTTATCTTACTTTTGCTAAAGATTTTTAGACTATTTTTCATGAAAAATTATCAGGAAAAATTTATACAAAGATTAATTTATTAATGATGTTTCTTAATTAGTTATGTAAATTTAAAATTCTATTAAGTACTAAAAGTTGCATTAATTTCTTACTCATTTTCAATTTTTAAATGTTTAAGTTTCCATCTTACTTTTCATCAAAATTCTGTTAGTTCATTGAAAAATATGAAATACAGAAGAAGAAATATTCCTCTTTCGTTCTTGCGCTCTTAAATAATTATGCGAATATACAATTACAGCTTTTAAAACAAACATGAAAACTCATGTGTGCGATGTTACCGTCATGCGATGATTTGTAGGTACTTTATTTTTTACCATTTTAAACTGCAAAGTTTTTTAATTGCTTTATTTTCAGCCATGATGTTTTAGAACTGCGACGTTTTCTCTTTGTTTTATTTTCTCCTGCGATGTTTTGTATTACGACGTTTTCGCCTTGCGTTGTTTTCTCCGTGATGTTTTTGGCTGTAAGCATGCAACCGGCCGCAGGATGGTATCAACATACTGTTGAGCTTTTAAAGATGTATGGAGGATGACTAAAGATGACCTGCTGTCATAAGAAATAGCGCCCCACATCATCACATCAGGGGTTATGGCTGTATACCTTTTTAAAACAAAAGCTGATTGGGACCGCTGACCTCGTCCTCTCCAGACACGAATACGGTGGTCGTCTACTTCAGGAGTGAAGCGGGACTGATCGCTATATGATGCCAGTCTGATGGCAGCCATGATAATCGGCTGCGACACCACTCCAGACAACTCTGCCGATGTTGTGGGGTCAAAGGCCTCTGTGAGCATAACCCCACCTCAAACAAGAGCTGTAAGATGGTGGATGGTACCACAGGAGGTATAGATGTGGCTGTAATGCGTTGAATAGTCAACAATGATACCGTTGGGGCAGTTTGAGCCTGGTGAACAGTCATCCTATCTTGCCTAGCATAAGCCTTCATTTTGTCTGCAACTTCTTTGTAGCAACAATTGCTGATAACATCTTTGCACAGGAATGTCTGTACGCTGCAGGTGGCGGCCTATTACTCGGTATGACCACCCAGCTTCACGCAACCCTACAATGCAACCATGTTCGAAGTCGTTTAGTTGTCTTCGATATCATCGTAATGGCATCTTTAGTTGTTTCTTTACGGAATTACAATGGCAGCAACAAAAAAAGATAAATTTTCTGCCTCTGTTACTGGTTTTATACTTTTTGGATGGCGCACTATGATCGCAATTTCTGTTGCCTTGAAACTTCGCTCATTTGCATGTTCGATCAAGATGTTTTTGCTTACCAAATTTCATCACGATCGCAAAAGTCCTTGGTGCTTCGATATTTTTTGCAAAAGACTGTATATCTACATTTACACAGTTTATAGCATATACAGATATTAATTATCTGTTAGACGTATTTACTTCTCACTCTCCCAGTGGGGCCTAAAATAAACATAACTGTGAGTATCAGAATGGTTTTATTACCAGAAGTCAGTACAATTAAAGTTACTGCAATTTCTGGAATAAAGGCCACTTCAGCATAACTGTTGTACTCAAGGAAAATGGTTGGAAAAAAAAATTAAAATTACACAGAAATGCCACACTATATTAACTTGGACATGACATCACCATAAATGTCACTGTCGCAAAATCTTGACTTATATTGTGATACATGGCATATCAATTACGAAAAATGCATGAAATTAAACCATAACTCAAAAATAAGCGAGAAATATTGAAAATACATTTACAGTAATGAATGAACTTGCATTCAGCCAATAAAGAAGCCCATACGCATAACACTAATGCTATGTCATGAAAACATATTGCAATAAGATATTGGCAGAAGAAAATTTTAAGTTTAGCTTTTGATAATAACAACAAAACTACAGCAACCTGTACATCTTATGAAGCCATCAAATCTGATTCTTCACTATATAAATAAAAAATATTTAGCAAATCCTGATCTAAAATGTCCAAGTCTGTCAGATTGTCATATTCATCCCCTTGCTTTACAGTCTCTTTATCTGGCAGTTCAGCTTCTTTGAATCCTGATATTATTAATGATATTTTCACCAATTTCCATGCACTCCTACCAATTTTTCCACTTTTGGTATAACTGTATAATCCTTTATTCATCCAACACTCCCACTACTTTCAGACTTTATCTTTGAAGGATTTATTAACTGATAAATCTAATGGCTGCGTATTTTTGTCAAGCCACCAGGAATTATAGCTAAGGTTGTAGAAATTTTTGACATCTAGTTTTTAATGAATCAAATAAATAAGAATGCATGGAATCCACTGTCAACAATCCTTCTGTTGGAAAAAAGATCCCTTACAACACTGCTAAACATTCTGCAGCCACCCACACATTTGCAGAACCATCCATTCTTGCTTGCACAATTATGTCATTAGGAAAATCACCATTTGGAATGGTTTTTCCTTTAAAAATTATCATCGGCTTCAGCTTGTCATCGTTTGTGACAATCAGACATGTAAGTTCTTTCATGCCTTGTCATAAGCATGGATACAGTTCTTGGATCAAATTTATCAACAGTATTACTTGCAGGACAGTAAAAAGCCAATACAGTTTCATCCATATTTATTATCTATGATAGAATTTTATCCTTATCAATAATATCTGTCATGTATTTTAGAAAAGATTTTTTTATGCAGTCCAGTGGCAATTGTTGCCTGATTGTTGTTCTGATTACACACAGAATATGTTTTTTTTTTTCTACTAAAAAGTCTACTACACTAGCAAGTAGCAAGGCCCTGCTTTGAAGTCAGTTTTGTTTATCTGCTGCACAAAAAATTTTGCTTTTAAGAGAATTTTTATAGTCAAAATTACCATTTCCCTTTTTTGGCTATCTTTTGGCTTGTTTCTGCTGCATTCTCCCTTTTTCAGTTCAACACTGAATACATTGCTTATCCACCTGAAATTCTCGAACTGCTGCCCTATTTCCAATTTGTTCAGCATGGAAAATTACACTGAGATTAAAACTAGCAGTATATCTTCTATGCCATTATAAAATATTATTTTTAAAACTTTTTACTGGATATATAATTATACTGAAGATGATGGGATCTGGTGCTAGTAGAATGCAAGGAAGGACTGATTCATGCTAAGGGGGAAGAAAGAAGAAATACATCAGAGCTTGTTACAGTAATGCAGGTGGAGTCATGCCCATGTTTGGAAAGAACCACACTTGATTTAGAGAAGGGGAGAGAAGAGTAGATCAGGGCTGGAATAATCATTAAGCAATATAAGTACATGTTTAGGACATTAAAGACAAGAGGCACCACAAAAGGTCCTTCGGTATGCAGGAAAAGAGGCACCAAAAAATTTCCCATTGCCAGTTTTACCATGTAATGTATGGTGTAGTTAAACCAAACCGAGAGAGAGAAGGAATGAAGAAAAAACTGCGGTAAACATTGGTGAGGGGGGGAGGAACTAAAATCTTTCAAGTTTAAGGCTTATAAAGGTCTTAATCTGGTCCTGGGAGAGATGATGGGTCCTGGAAGGTTCATCAAGGGACAGAGGTTATTCAGACTGACATCAATGCTGATTTCTTCAAGGAAAGAATCTGATTATTCTGAGATCTCGTTTAAAGTGAAAAATACATGTAATTCTGTTTGAGGGAAAGAATACTAACACAAGTGTTTAGTATATTTTGTTGCCAAATGAATTTCTTGATGACAATACATGGCACTACCCGCCTATTGATTCATTTATGTTTGCTACGGCAATGAGCCTGCTACATATGTACATTCTTTTTATTACTGCTAATGTTGTTTTTGAGTGAAATATGCAACTAAAAATGTTGTGTCGTTACACATATAGCATTTCTTCTATTTGCTAAAAAGAAGAAGAAAGAAAAGCTAAAGTATGCATTTTCAAGTCAAAAACCTACACTGACTGCTAATAAGTATTTGGACACCTGTGATAGAGAAGAAAAACTAACTTTATTCAAAATCAATAGTTGGTAGAGCCTCCACGAGAGGTAATTACAGCGTGGGCCCTCTGGGGCATATTTTCCACAAGTCTTTGTATGACAGCTAGTGGTATTTTCTTCCACTCGGCTTGGAGAAGACATAGAAGTTCTTTCACCGATTTTGCATGGGTAGTGCACCCCTGAATTTGGCGATGCAACTCGTCCTAAAGGTTCTCAATAGGGTTCAGGTCTGGACTCTGGGTAGGCCAGTCCATTCGCACCATACCAAGCCTTGGTTAACGTTGAAACATGACAACTGGCATTGTCATCCTGAAAGTAACAGGGGTCCAACCAGTAAAACTGCCACAACGTAGGAAGCACATTGTCATCCAAAATAGTGCAGTAGACATCGGAGTTGAGCTTACCATGAATGGGGACCAAGGGTCCCAGCCCATACCAAGAGAAACACCCCCAGACCATAATTCCATCTCCGCCGAACTTGACTGTTGGCATAATGCATTCTGGCAGGAGACGTTCTCCAGGTAGACGCCAGACCCAGACATCAGAACGGTAAAGGGTGGACCTTGATTTGTCACTCCAAAGAACCCGTTTCCACTGATCTACGATCCAATTTCGATGTGCTTTGCACCACATTAACCGAGCAGCGCGATTGGACTTTGTGATCAAAGGCTTATGAGCAGCAGCACGACCATGAAAACCAAACAGATGCGCTTCCTTATGGATGGTATTCATTGAAACAATACTCCCGGATGCCTGTTGAAACTCCTCTCAGATGAGGGCCATCGGTTGAGTGCAGTTCTTCCGAATTGCTTTGGACAGCACTCGTCAGTCTCTATCTCCCAGTTTCGTTGGTCCGCTGACACGGGGCACATTCCGACAATCACCGCTCACCTTCCACTTCTTAATTACATAGGCCACTGTCGATTTTGGGTACCTCAGATCGCTAGATATATCCCTTGAGGATAGGCCACATTTATGATACCTGATAATTATACCTTTCTCGAAATCAGAGAGCTCCGAACTGCGAGGCATCTTGCATGCGACTAAAGCCGATGCTGTTTCCTACACGATATATACCGGTGGAGTCCGTGATGTACCTTAGGACTGCAGATATCGTCATTTGCATAGGTGTCCAAATACTTATTGTTAGTCAGTGTATAATTGATTCACCAGAACAATTAAAAAATTATTAATAATCCCTTTTCAAAAACACCCTAAAATAGATGAAATTAAACGCTGAGTCTGATGGCAGTACAATATCAGGTCCAAGATCTGGAATCATTGGGATTACGGTGAAATTTCCAGATGTTGGACATTAATCAGTAAGAAGACAATGGATTTCATAAGATTAAAAATCTGAAACAATTCTTGGTCAGTCAATATTTTAGGGTACTCCTTGGATTATCGCCAAGTTGTTGTTTCATTTATGGTAACCAGAGTAGTTGAACGTTATGGAAACCCTATTATGACATGATTGGTTGCATGACTGCGGTGAATTTGACTGATGGGGAAATATTTGTAAGGGCTTATTTATATGTTGGACATTGGTTAGGAAGTACATTTTGTGCTTTACACTGTAAAATGCCTGCTGATGGCACAATTAACTTGACACTCTGGAATGAACGGGAAAGAAAACATTCATTGATTGATGGGAATAATTTTAATCTGTTCCCAATCCTGGCTCAAAACCACTATGAAAACCAAGAATTTTGGGTTTATTTTCATGTTGTACATTTCCAGAGGACTCCAAACTGACTTGAATCCACTTTATAATGCATGATTCAGGTTACTGAACTATTTATAATGTGATTTTAATGTAAAACATATTTATATATTAATACAGATACAAAGTCAAGTTTTATTCCAAACACGTGATGCACTAAGTTTTAGAACTTCATCCAAGAGAACATAATTGTTTCTCGCTCTTCTCTTCAAGTGGAAGCATGCTTTAGTCAAGTCAATAATTCACTACAGAGAAAAGAAATAGACTGAATATTTTTTAACAAGGCTACTGAAGACACAATTTAACCTCCCCTCAAAAAAAATTTCATCAGTACATCAAATACAGCCATTTTATTTACAGAATTAACTTTCAGGCAATTAAAGTCTGACTTTGTTTCTGAAACTATTTGTAAGCTTTAAAATAATATTTAAAAAAAAATAAAATAATAAATAAAATTAATAAATAATTCAAAACTTTTTTTTATATTCTAAATTTAATTGTTATTTATATGCAGTTGGATGTACTATTATTATGTCGTGTGCTGTATAGTACATAAAAATCTGTAAAGGCACTGATGATGAAATAATCCCTTTGGCAATCTTTATTCTAAAGGAAACATTCTATATTTTATCTATATGTGAAGAGTCTCACATACACAAATAAAAAATAAAATCTATACAGCCGTTTTTTATTTGTTCCACAGGGAATTGAACTCTAGATGAGAAGGGATTTAAGTAAATACCTAATATACATGATATGAAATGCTTTTGATTCAGCTATGTGAAAATTTAAATCTGAAAAACTGAATTCAAATTTGCTCTTTATATAAATGAACTTTTCATAATTACATAACTGGTAAAAAATTAGAATAAAATTACTTGAGTAGGAGGAAGAATCCTAAAATCACTCTAAAACTTATTCACCGGTAATGATATATACACTTACTTTAACTGCATTTGACAACTTTATTACAAGTTGGCTATTATTGCGCACACACACCTGATGAAAATTATGAATAACTGAGAAATTTGGATGAATAAATAATTTACTGAGAGACATCACTCCTGGTACGAAATTTGAAAACTATACGTACTTTCAACATAAACACATGCTTAAGGTCAATAACAAATTGGTGTTGCCAAATTAAGTTTAAATGGATTTTAACAACAGGGATAGCTAGTGAATAATATGTTAGTTATTTCGTTATCATCTATTGAACTTCCCAAAATTTTTAAGTAATACCCCAGGAAATATTGGGCATAAAATTTAAAAATTAACTAGTACTTAAAATGTTTTCTATTTTACATGTGACTAATATTTCTGATTTAATGAAAATACTGGAAAAAAGTTGGAGTTGTTGTTAGCCGTTCGATTTCCTTCGGGATTAGATAGATCCTTAAATCTGGCAACATGGTTTCTTCCCAATTTCGTCTCGTATGTGCTAAGTGTGATAGAAACAGTCTTTCTGTTTTCGGCGTAAGTTAAGAATGGCTGCAGTTTTGCGCTTAAAGCGGAAAGCTTGCGATGAACCTGCTGAAGGACTCGTAATAGCATTGAAAAGACCCAAGTGTGAGTTATCCGAGAACGTGAATGAAGTCTTTTTCAAATTTGCTGCTACTGTGAAAAGTGAGGTGTGTTAATGAGTTTCATTTGTATCACTTAATTTTCTCTTTCTGCGTGCCATAAAATACATTTTACTCTAATCTCCCAAGTTCCGAATCTTAAGCATGACATATATTATGTGTTAGCGGAGCGAATATTGATTAATGTAATGATTTTATTCAAAAAATGAAGACAGCTTAAAAATAGCAGGGTTTCTCTTGAATATTCTGTAATGTTTCTTTTTCTTTGGCTAGAGTATTGAAATTAATGATTTCTTATGTTTCAATGCGGTTTCAAACATCATCTTACTATTTAATACACAGGTCATTAATATACACTAATCTCTCTCTTAATTACGAAGACAATTGGATAGCCTTGTTTTTATTTCAATTCAAATTTAGACGCCCTTTTTAAGATTTGGAAAATTACCTAACAGATGGATCTGCTTAAGAGACAATTTATTGATGGTATGACACTGAACTCAAGAAAGTGTTAACAGCTTTAATTAGCTGAAAGAAGATGCAGAATTAATGTGATAACATTGTTGCAGTCAGTAGTTATTGCAAAAAGTTTTAATTACTCTGAAATATACAGAAGAAAAAAAAAAAAATAATAATACGTAGCTTAGTGTGCATTATCATTTATCCCTAATTTTACTGCAGATACATAGGGCAATTTTTATTTACATCCCTTCATTGTTATTTACTCTCATATTTCTACAGCTAGTTTTATATAGTAAAAATATATTTACCGGTGCCCCTTGGCAAAAATTGGTGATTTTTGGTGGTACATGGCCACCGAGTTTGTGCAATTCTTTGACTTGTTATTTGGCTTTGTGTAGCAGTTATTTTTGGGAAAGCCAAAATAATAAGTCAAAGAATTGCTCAAACTTGATATCCATGTACACATTGACCTATTTTCACTTAAAAGGAATTGGAGAAATGCACACTCCCTTAATTTTGCCCATGTTCAACATCGATCTATTTTCACTTAAAAAGTCAAAGGAGCACCTGATTTTACACTCGAGCCAAACAAAAAATATATAATCCCAATAAACTACATTTTAAATCAAACAGTGAAATAACGAAAGAAAATGCATCTACGCACTACAAAAGGAAATATCCATTTACCCTATTTAGAAATTTCTTTAAAATTTAAATTTCTTTTTTCTATTAAAAATTTTCAGTCTGTGGCATACAAAATTCCTTAATAGCATCCAAAAACTTTCCTCAAACCATGTTCCCTTTTTAATGGAATGTTTTACATGGTGAGCATTTGAATTTTTCTTTCCTGAAAGCCATCTGACCGATCATTAGTAAAAACCATACACATTTTGTTCATGTAGACATAGCAGTTCTAATTCCGTTGAATTACATCCAGTGAAGTTTCCACTTGAAAAAAAAAAAAACCACTCTCTCGTTCTATACCACAAAACACCCAGTTTACCACCGGCAGCCATTTTACAATGCAAAGCATTCAGTACACAACTTAATAGCCCTTACAAATCTTTTCCCATCCTTCAAATTCACCGCAGTCATGCAACTAGTTATGTTATAATAGGGTTTCTATAACATTCAACTACTCGGGTTACCATATATGAAACAACAACTTGGTGATAAATGAAACACCAACTTAGCAATAATCCAAGGGGCACCCTTAAATGTACTCTAACCCCCTCTATCAGTTATCATTTTTCGATACCTCATGTTATCTTGCATATTTCTGTTAATTGGGTATAATGTAAACGCAGATTTTAGTATCTACAGATAAATCGCTTTAAGTATGTATTATTTATGCATTGAACTATTGTGCAACAAAAGAAATTTCTGTATGTAAGAAAGTTTTATACTGGGAGTTCTCAAATGAAGGGGGGTAAGCCTTTTATTTAGCTATTATGTAATAAGGGTTCAGTTCAGTTTATTGGAACTATAAAAAATTGCTGGACTATTGCTGATACCTGACAAAAAAAGTTATGGTAATCCTAATGCAAGGAAGGAAGTATAGTAGTAAATAATAAGAAAATTAATTTAGATGAAAGAATAATTTCATATATTAAACAATTTTGTATTACAGTCCATAAAAAAAAAAAAAAAAAAACTATTTATGTCTTCAGACATTGCAGAGAAAGTTCAGATTTTGTGTAAAAGTCTCTACATAAATTTGGACGAAGAAGAATCAAAATGCTGTTGAGTGATGTTTATTATGCCATCTAGTACTGCTCTGCCTCTGCTCTTATCTGTGTATGATACCCGCTTTCAGTGTCCACAAAATATATCTGTCAGTAAAATTTTCAAACTTGGCATCTTGCAATTCATTTAACTTGTATGCTTTGAAGCAATCAGTATAAATAATGTTCACTTGTATGATATTTTCCTGCGACATTAAATAAAGTTTAATAAAAATAATAAAGTCAGTTTGCAACAGCCTCTAAAAATATTCATATGATTATCTGCATGATCCATTGCTAAGACATTGTAGCAGAAGAACATGTCCAACATACACACTCAGTTTTAATAAGAGTTTTATTTAACACTGGCATTATGTGCACATTAAAAAAAAAAAAAAATCTTGGGTAAATTGAAGCTTCTGTTGTTTGAACAGAGACTCTTTCTGTATTTACATTTGGAAATGAGACACCCATTCAAAAAACTTTTGATGTCATTCAAATAGAATTAGCAAACAAAAAAATGCTGAAATCGGAAATAAGAAATTTGTTCTGTCAAAAAAGGGAAAAAAGCTCTTGTGACAGAATAAATTTCAATTTCTGATTTACCACTGCCTAAGTAGACAAATTATAAACAAACAAAGGGTTTACAGCTCACAAATTCTTGGGATTGTAAGGGAAAAATAACTCGTAATAGGGGCAGATTATTATTATGATATGACTGGGAAACTTGCACATTTAGACAAACATTTGTTAGCTACCAAGGTGTTTGGTTGGTGCCTTTAAAGACAAAAAGGAGATGTCAGTTCGTCTTTAACTTTCAACAAATTTGTGAAAGATCTTATTTTGGAACAAATAATAAAATTTGGTGAAAATGCGCTTTAGCCCACTGCTTGGCGATGTTTTGAAAATCGCCAATTTCGCGCGTTTCTGAGAAACGTCTTTGCAATTGCAACCTTCCCGACACGCTCCGCGAAAACCTATTGTAAACAAAACATAGAATTCTAAAGCATAAATTAGTATGGAAACTGTTTCCACAATAAAATAATATGCAAAACGAACATTATGATCATTAAAATATTTGTCAGTTAGGTTTAAATTAATTATTTACATTTTATGTTGTAATACTTACACATTTTATGCCGTTACATAACCTTCCCGACACGCTCCGCGAAAACGTAACCAAAATGGCATCCAAGAAAGAAGGAATTTTTTTTAAAAGGGCATTAAAATTACAAACGATACCATGTACACACCGTTCCGTTTTAACTTGAAAAAAACATCTGCGAATTGCACAATGTAAGCAACGTACACAAAAGAACAAAATAAAATAAAATAACGAAAATAAATTACAAGAAAATGCCATGTGCACAGCGCTCCTTTTAAACTTAAAAAAAAATTCCGCGAATTGCACAATGTAGGCAACTTACACATGTTATACGGAGTTACCCATGTTGGCGCGTTTATTGCTCATTCAAAAACAATCGCCGCCAAGCAGTGGGCTAAAACGCATTTCAACCTAAAATTTTAAGACTTGTCAGTAGGAAAATGAATTCAAAAAGTCATTTTGAATCAGATATGTTATTATAATTCTCGTTACAAAGGAAAATTGTCTTGGAAAAGGGACACATAAAAATCTAAGTGATAATAAGGAAATTTCAGAATAAAGATTCAGTTGATTTGAAAAAAAATCTTTATTCATTTTTCAAATAACAAAATGGGCCCTATTGTAGAATGGGTGCCCTTTCGATTGGCGAAAAATTTTGTTCAGTTTTGGCGATGAAACCCCATTTCTGGTTACCATGAGAGTTTTAACTTGATTTTTTTTAAGTGAAAATAAGTCTATGTGCGCATGGACAAAGTCAAGGCAATGTGCAATGACTAGTTTGTGTAATTCTCTGATGATTTTTTTTAAGCGAAAATAGGTCGATGTGTAGATGGACACGGAGTTTGTGAAATTCTGTGACTTCTTATTTTGGTTTTGTGTAGTGGCCATCTTGAAATTGTGCCTTCTTGGCATCAAAAAAGAATCGCCAATAAACAAGGGGCACCCAGTTGTAAACTTTTACCACAAAATGTATTAGAAGATCAGTTAAAATATTAAACTAGTTACAGACTCTTCGAATGAAGAGGAAGTCATATTTTATTTACAACAAAAGAAAGTTATACGGGAGTTCGAATTACAAGCAAATTACGTATTGCTTATGATGCATCAGTACATGCTGCAGGCTCCATTTCCTTGATTGATTGTGTACGTGTTGGGCCAAATTTTTATTCAGAAATATTCAATTTTTTTTAAGTATAATCCAGAGTTGCCAACTATCCCGATTTAGGCAAGAGACTTCCGATTTTCAACCGCTCTCCCACCAACCCAATTTACAATATATTTCTCCCGAATTTTTCTTATTCTTAAAATTTCTCACGATTTTTATGGAACTTGGCTTAATACTTCGTTATATGAAAAAAAAAAAAAAAAAATGTGATTTTGGACGTCTGAAAGCAATTGAATTTTCTCTGGATTATATCTAAAACAAAATCTTGCGAATCAGATGAGAACTTCTGCTTTGTGAACGAGAGCATACGTATCCAGAATCGTCGTTCTCCAATGGGCATTGAGCTCCACTGCATGTCATCTGGTATATATTAGCCAACGAGCACAAAGCAAACTCAAGGCTGTTATTTGGATGTTTAGTTATTTTGTTCATCTTGTCTTGAGTTGCATGAGTACATGTCCCTTCAGGAAATAGTTTTAGAAATTATCATTTGTTATGCCTGTGAGAAAGCCGAAATACTCGTGTCGTTTCAAAAATCGTACACAGTTGACTTTTCTTCCATTATTTCCTCAAGGAACAAGGAAATAAATCGAATAAATTTGCGATGTGTACTGTCCGTCGCTGCGATTTTTCAATTTCGCATGGTGGAAGGGCGGATGTTCCCAAACAAGTACATGCACAAAAACACAAGGATAACATGAGTTGTTTTGCAAAAAATTTAAATTCTTCTTAAGAAACAAAGGACCAAACAGTTATTAATGCAGAATTCTCTGCCTTTTAACTGGAGCACAACCTGCCACTGAATGCATCGGATCACGCTGCAGCTTTATTTAGAAAAATGTTTCCAGATAGTAAAATCGCTAAGAAATACTCTAGTGCAAGGACCAGAACAGGTGCAATCGTTAAAGAAATGGGTTTGAAAAATAAATCTTCAATTATTGATTGTATTAAAACAACTCCATTTTGCCTCTCTACGGATGGAAGCAACAATAACGATTCAAAACTGTATCCAATTGTTGTTTCTTTTTTTAATCCTTCAGAAATTGAGTGCAGTTTACTTTCCGTCCCCACTTTAGAAAGACATTCGACAGGCTTTTATATAGCACAGCTAATTATTAAAAACTTTAAAAGAAAATGTAGTCCCTCTGGATAATTGCCTAGCATTTGGTGCCGATAATGCACCAGTAATGGTAGGCTTGAAGACTGGTGTTGCAGGCATCTTAAGAAAGGAAAATTCAGATTTGCAGATTATGAGGTGCACCTGTCACCTCTTAGCAGCTGAAAAAGGGACAGCTTCTTTACCAATAAATGTGGATGAACACATTGTTGATATTTATTATTATCTTGAAAGGAAGGAAAAATTGAAACAATTCCAACATCTTCATAATACTGAAAGGAGAAAAATTTTGAAACATGTGTCACTTTGGCTGTCTTTAAAGAAATGCTTATCTAGAATCCTCGATCAATCAAACCCACTTCTTGCATTTTTTAAAGAAGTAAATGCTCCGAGAGTTAAGATAAAAGGTTCTATTGAAAGTTATAAAATACCTAAAGTAAATGGTGATGTAGTTACTACTTCCATTGTTAAAAATAGTTTGAGAAAAATAAAGTAATTTCTGCACCATTTAGCAATTCAACTGGCAGTTCTCAAATTAATACTGCAAAATATAAGCATAAAGTTGATACAAATTTCTCTCAAAATAAAAATCACATGAAATATTTTCCGAGTACTGTAAGTTTATCTTGTGAAAAACGAATATTTACGTTTTTTTCTTCAGACCTTAACAGAGCTTTTTGCTTCTTTTTACAATTCATTTTGCCATCATTCGATGTTCTTAACACAGTTTTACAAAGCAGAATTCCATTAATTCATGTTTTGCAATCAATGATTTATGATGTGTTTAAAGACATTTTATCAAAGTTTGTAAAACCAGTCTGTTTTATCTTGTAATTGATTCTATATATGATGTGATTTATGGCGAAATAGAAAGTCAGAAGAAAGATGAAGATTTGGTAATAGGAGCTGCAACTACAAAAGTAGGGGAAGAACTTTCAGAAGACGACAAAAATAAGTTTTATCTTTATGTTAGAAGTTACTTCTGTTGAGTATGTGATTACATACTACATGAATTTCCAGTCAACGATGAAGTGATTTTGCATGCTAAAGTTGCTGATGTTTCTGCTCTAGCAAATGCATCTTTTTCTGATATAAGGTATCAGGAACAGATTTCCTGTGTTACTTCATTTAGTCATGGAAGATGATGATATTGATGTTGCCACTGATATATTGCAGTCGCTGTTTTGCAGTTTACAATTAGAAAACTTGGATGAAGTTATAAAATCGGCTAGGATTGATACCCAGTGGAGTTTAATTGGAAAACTGAAAGGTCCTGATGAAATTTTAAAATATAGTGAACTGTCTAGAATTATGTTGGCCATCTTGATAGTTCCCCGTAGTAATGCAGAGTGTGAGAGGATTTTCAGTGTTGTTGCGAAAACAAGGACTAAATTTAGATCTAATATTACTGATGACACATTAGAAAAACTTTTATTGGTGAAAGCAGGCCTACGTGGCAATTGCTATGAACAAAATTATGAAGTTTCTTTCTTAACGAAAGCAAAATCTGCCACTGTTTGTAACATTTGTACGAAAATTGATTAAAGTACCTTTTTTTTTTTTTGTTAAACGGTGTAATTAATTAAAATGTTTTTTATGTGTAAGGTATTTTTGTGTTGCTTGCATTTTAAGAATTAGTAATTATTTAAAGTTAATTCAATATTAACTATATTTTTATCATTTAAAAAATCTTTTTAGCATTGTGAAAAATCTGATTTCTTAAAAAAATGTCCTGAGTTTTGAGTGTCATAGGTTGGCAAGTATGATAATCCAATAGCTTTCACCACAGATATAAAGCAAGCCTTTTAACATATTCTCATACATGAAAAGGATGGATGCAACCAGGATTCTGGCTCCAAATTTCCCATTGACGAAACCATTTCTTATATATATAGGCTCACTAGAGTTTTATTTGGAATAAATAACTTCCTTTCTATTAGCTGCCACCATTAAATAAAACCTGAAAATATATAATTAACTTTATCCTACAACAGTTAACCTTTCGATTGAGAATGTATATGTCATGGGGGAACTACTCTTATAACGCCCTCGGTTGGCGACAAATTTCTTGTCAGAGATTTTTGGCGAGAAACTTCACGGCGCCATATTACTATCTAAATTTTTTGTCTACATTTTGAACTTTAAGCTTAAAATGTCTGCAAAAACCATGCTTTTAACACACAACTTACGACAAAAATCCGAAACTAAAGCAATTTAGGTAGCAAAAATGTAAAGTTTCTAACAAAAAATATTTGACAAGAATCTATGTACACCGCATTCTGTTTTAACTTAAAAAATTGGCGAATTGTACAATCTAGGCATCGCGCACAAATCAACAAAATAAACTAAAATAAATTACAAACAATTCAAAAAACAACAATGACAGAAATTTATAGTAAAAAAAAAAAGCACATAACATTCTACAGAATAAGAACAACAATAAAATAAAATACACTTACCATTGTGAATGCTTCTTCAAACAGCTGCGGAAAAATATCAATTTCAAACATCAGCAAAACTTATCAGTTTTCACTCTATCTTCCGAGACGCAGAACATACGAAGTCCAGCATACATTTGTGAATAAAATCTGCATAAACGCACTTGTGAACAAAAAACTCTTTAACAACTCCAACATTATACCTTTTAATACTTAATTTACCTCTCACACAATCCAAAATACGCGAGTGAAATTTTGCTACCACATATTCATTGCAATATAAGCCCACCAAATCAACCACTTCAGCAAAATAAAATTTCAACATCAAAAGAGTTGCCATACAAACAACATCGCACTAAAAACCATCTCTGAACACACATCTGAGGGTGTATATAAGAGTAGTATCATCATGGGAAGTCAACAGACTATTAGTGAAATGTTAACTATGATTCTTGAATCAATCCAGATATTTAAAGAAGCAAGCATGCAGCTTCACAAGGGGCACATTAACCTCAAGAAACATATTGAATTGTGGGTAAAACAAGGCATTGTTCCAGAAGAAAATTCTGAACTTCTGAATAGAGAAAATTTCCCATTTAAGATCTTGGGTATGACATGGGATAATTCAAGGGATTTGTTGTATTTTGACAATTAAAACATCTTCATCTGAACACACACACAAATTTTCCCTTACAAGTCAGATATTTGATCTAATTGGAATATGGACCCTAAGAACACAAAATTAAAGCTTAAAAAAAATCTAGAGGGAAATTCTGAATTTTGAGAGCCGGTATATATTTTATACCACTGCCCCTCTAGGACATTTTTTTCCCATAGAGCTACCAAGAGTTAATTTTTGTTTTTTAAATGTGTTATTGCGTACTTTTGATGTGTGTCTTTAAAAATGAGTGCTTGGTTATAGTTATAAAAATCTCAAGTCAAAAACTTTTAAAATTTCACAAGAAATTTAAAATTTATATTTTTAGGAACTTTGATGATGCCACCCAGCTGAACATACTTATGTAAAATACGGGTAAAATGCTTTTAAAAGTTATTTAAATTCAATATTATCATTTAATGAAAAAAATTAGCAAATATATCACTGCATGTGTAAACCATATCATGCTGTAATTGAACTAGTATAATATGATAAGCTGGAACTGCCAAAAATAAATGTTTGCATCTAAAACTGACCTTATGTATTCGCTCCTTTCACCAATAGTGAAGACTTATTTGGAAAACCTCTTATTTATATCCTAACCCTGGGAAAAAGTTTCTCTTGTGTTCCCTAGTCTTCTTCTGAAATTTACAAAAACGTGGATACCGTAACGCATAAAAGTAAGCTTTCAAATCAGCATTTTTTCCATTTCTCTAGCATGTGCAAAAGTGCATTCCTTTTTCCCGTGTTTGTGAAATTTCCTTTTGTCTGATCTTATCACTGCCCCATTGTGGAGATAGCTTGACCCCCGCACCACCAAATTAGCTATCAATCACCTCTTTTCATTTTCTCTGCATTCTAAGGTTTTAGAAAACAGGAAGCAATGGGTGTCTTTCAGGACTAACATGAAACATTTAACCTCTACAATTGTAGGATGTTTTGACGCCAGACGACAGTTTTGAAATCGAAGTTTTTCTCGAGGAAAAGAGTAAAGTGGTGAAATAACATTTTAGCTGGAGTAAACTAAGGATAAAAAGAAACTAAGATACTTTTATTCATACTTAGCACAGGGTCTGTAAAGTTCCCATCCACCCATAAACATAATATTTAATCCAAAACAACTAGTAAATTAATCACAAATAACTAATTATTACATCATAAACAATTATAATATAAAGTAATTTGTGTCATCCCACAGAATAGAGAAATGCCTGGTGCTACCATCTATTGGCATTGTACCCTTTGTATGTGCGCCGGTATATTTTATATACCGGTTTTAAAATCGTATAAATAATCTTCTTTTAATTAACAGTTTTCATTTAAATGCAGCAAATATATAATACGTATATATATTTGTACGTAAATATATATTTGTACGTCATACATTTGCAGATTTTGTATTTTTTCTCCCCTTCAATAGAATTTATGAATCTTCAAACATGATACCTTAAAACGAGGTGTATTAATTTCATATTTTCAAAATATTGAGCAATCATAGGGTAGTGCTGCCATTTAGAATCAAAAGAAAACACTAGAAACTCAAGATTAGAACTTTTGGTATAGAAAAATTATCATTTTTTAGGAGGTTAAAAAATTGACAAACATCTAGTATATTTTTTATACCGGTGCCCTTCAAAGGGTTAAACCAGAAGATTTGCATTACAAATAGACTGGGGTAAACCACTATTTGAAGATTTGTCCTCTCAGTAGAAGAAGTGAAGAGGGCCTCAGATGGCTGAATTTCCCATCCCTCATTACTCAAGCTGTCCAAAAAATATATTCATCATATTACAGAATTACAAAACAGTAAAAGTGTAATTATTCATAACAGAATAATTGAAAAGTACCAACAAAGAGACTGCCCACAAGTTTCATGTCTGGGTGTGGATGTAGAATGTATGGAATTTAACTTTCAACTTCATCATCAATTACAAGTAGCTAATCCATACAAAAAGAATAACATTTACAGCCGATGCTGCATGTATCATAGCAGGACAAACCTTAAGGAGAAAAGGCTAACGAAATTCTGTGCATCTTCAGTTCCCTTTGTAAAAATCTTAAATTAACCATTCACCAGGAACATTGTATATCCATAATATTCCCAAAACCTTCCCAGAAAAATTACATGCCTTCCTAAATTTGCAATAGAAGGTAAGGAAATAAAAATTACTCAAAGCATTAAATTCTTTGGTCTACCATTAACAAGCATTTAAATTGGATTGAGCACGTTAAATTCATTAGAAATAAAAGATTAAATTGGTGATTAAATCCATACTTTCAAATGACTTTGTTTAATGCAGTTGGTGAAAAAATACTACCATAGGCAAAAGAGATCTGGGCCCAATTTTTTGCCAAAAGAAAGGAAATTCAGCTTCAGGCAATTCAATGCCAATTCTTACTAAGCATTACAAAATGCTACAGAACAACATCAAATACAGTATTATGTGTGTTGGCAGAAATAACTCCTCTACACATTACGACACAAATGGATCACACCAAAGGTAGGATTTTAAGGTTTAAAAAGAACTTTTCTGTAAAAGATAAAAATCTTTGAACATTCCAATTATGAATCTCTTTGTAATCCATACCGAAGGCATCTAGCAGTAAACCCAGATATCAAGTGTATTGCAAAAGATAACAAATTAGAAGCTATTGTGCAAAATGAAATAGAAGGAGGAGTCGGTTGCACGTGCGTCATTCATACTAATTCCCAAGTTAAAATAATGTGAAGAGTAGAAATCAAAATAGTATTTTTTAAGCTGAATTATCAGCAATAAAAGTGACCCTGCAGTACTTCATCAAATTCAAACTCAAAGAAATGAAAAATATTAAACATAATTGTCTGATCATCCAAGATACCTATGATACTTAATTCTTATGGGAAGAAGAGTGAAAAAATAATGATAAAGGTAGAAGACTCCCAGAATTTAATATATATCTGCATCTGATCATGCAAGCTACCTATGATATCTTCATCTCGAATCCTGATATACACCATATAATTTCGTGGGTTAAATCTCATGTGGGGATTCTTGGAAATGAAGCTGATGAGGTGGCAAAATCTGCTGTTACTGACATTAAAGCAAGTCTAATAACTACTTTGTCAAAAATCCAAACTAAAGTATCAACTTGATTCTTATGGGAAGAAGAGTGGAAAAATAGTGATAAAGGGAAAAGATACCCAGAGATTAATATATATCTGTGTCTTCAAATAGCATTAAAAACCAAACCTCTAAGAAGAAATATAAAACTCTTAATCGCATTCCTTGCTAGTAAAGGAGAATAATTGTGCAGTATAAGCTAAGCAAATAATGAACACTTGAATTTCCAAAATCTTAAATTAGAATTGACAAAAGCACATTCAGACAAAAAGACGAGGATCATACAGCTGTTTGCATTCCCCTCCCCCCAAAAAAGATTAAAAATTGTGTTAAAAATAATTTATGTACTCTTCATGTACTTTTTAAGCACTCTGTACAAATGTGTACAAAATGCTGTCAACATGCACTCTTTGCATGAAATTGGACCAAATGTTCTCTGCATATACGTATAGAATCATATTATTAAGCATGAATCATATTGTAATACATGTATGTAAAAAGCGTTGTTATGTATTTGCCAATATGTATTATAACATCAGAACGAATAGCACCGTCTGTCAGTTACATTGTAACTGTATGTGAATTTGGACAATACCCATATTTAACCTGAACTTGTTTATTTCTGCCTAATTAAAAAAAAGTGTAATTTGTAGTTTGAATGGAACTACGGCTGTAATATTTTCAGCTAACATGCATACAGTGTCTTAAATTTAAACATTTTAAAAATGCTGTCTCACCTACTTATAAAAGTGTTACAAATAAAGTAAAAGTTTAAAATAATTTTTTTAACCCAGCAACCCAATAGTTATGCAGATTGAAAGTTTAACAGTAGCCAAATTCTGCTAGCGGGTTCTTTCCAGAGTGGGGTACTCCTTGGCAATATTTAAAAGTTTTTGTCATGTTGATGTGCTAAAAGCAAAAAATAATTTTTACTATGACAACCTGGTACCAGTTTTATAAAGGAAAAATAAATGTTCAAATATAAGAAATAGAAACTAAGAATGAGATAAATCCAAATAAAAGTGTGCTTCCCCCCTCAGTTCTATAGGTGTGGTTTGTTAAAATTTTAGTGCACTTTGAAAATACAGAATATTTCTCATGCTATTTCTATCCATCCTGCACCATAAGTCTTGTGAAATAGAAGAAAATAAATTTGAAACTTTAACTGAGTATTCATTAAAGCAATTAGCCCTTGCAGGATATGCTCACTATGCTGTGAATCATAAATTATATTTTGTGGATCTGGAAATGGGTGTTTGTATACAAAATGTTGAAAGCCTGTGATAGCTTCACAAAGGATGATTCACGAGCATTTTGAGTCTTATTTTGGGAGGTGAAAATGGTTGAGGAAAGGGGACTGCCAGGAACTATATGTGATAAGAGTACTTATGTGTTATATGTATTAGCCCCTCAAACATCAAATTTGGCTATGATTGAACTAGCACAGTTTGCTGACATCCCACCAGAGTTGCACCAGTTATTTATGCAGAATTGTAAAGAATCTGAAGCTTCTCTGTTTAATAAATAATCAGTATTCCACTGTTTCATAAAAGGCTTTCATCAATTTGTACTATTTTATTAGGCCGTCTGATTTTACTGAAAATTCTGTTTAGAACGCTGTGGTCACCAACTTCCTGTTGGTAATATTTTCAATGAGTTTTCTGTTTTGTCAGCCATATTGACTCAGGGTTCATATGATCCTTAAGAGTCTTTAAAAGTCCTTAGGTTTTTTGGAATCGATTTTTGGTCCTTAAAAGTCCTTAATTTCAGCCGAAATGAGTAGAAGGTCCTTAATTTTTTCATCATCTGAAATTTCTCTCTAATTTTATGACTGCCATTTTGAATGTGAATTAGCATTTTGGAGGAATATTTTTAGTGATTCACTGACAAATATGGTTATCTTTTGAATGAGTTCATGGGTTATAGTTTGTTCGTGTTTCTAATATAAACGGTGGAATACTTGAGTTTCTGAGCAAGAAGTGAAACATAAAAGCTCTTAAACAATTTTTCTCTTTTGGGAATGTGAATTCTTTTATTAAATGGTTCTAAATTTGGCAATTTTAAGATCAGTTTCTATAGAAAATTTTTTATTCCAAGATCTGGGAATTTTTCGACGATTTTTTTTAAAACATCGTAATATGTATAAATTTCGTTAAAACAATGGTAATATATTAAAATTATATTTAAAAAAAACATTAAAATGAAACATTTTTATTTTTTGCTGTCATATTATAAAGTTCCATTTTGACCACCAACTTATAAAATATTTTGAATCTGAAAAATAAACGAGGTGTAATGCTATAAAGCACAATTTATGAAATAGTTGTGAGCAAAAGCAAAATAGCTATGTAATTAATTAAAAATATCTTCGTTTTAATTTTTTCATGGTAAGAGTTTTTCCCATGTTATTATCTCAGAATATGCATCAGTTTTCTCTATAATATTAATTTTACACTTTTCTCTTTTTTTTTTTTAAATCAAAATATTTTCTCATTTTTCTGTTTTAGAATCCATAGGGGTAATTTTTCTTTAGGATTTTAGGCATTGCAGCCTGGAAAGTTTAGAACGATTTGAAGCCAATATTTATAGACCCATGATTCTAGAAGGTTCCAGAATAATGTGGCAAAATGAAAAATGCCTTCATAATACTAACATGTAATAAATGTATTTTGAAAACAATATTTGAATGTTTTACTTCTGATACTAGAATCTTTTTCTTAACATGTTTATCTTCTCTTTATTTTCTTACTTTTCATTAGACACAAGCATGGAAAATATCAAAAATGCTTCTAATCTTATCACATGGACAGACGTTATAGAAAAGAATTTTTTCATTAAAAAAGAAATTGAAAACATAATTTAAAGGATTCATCTAGTATGTCTTAATGCATCATACACAGGGCTGGCACTAGGAATTATTCCACCTGATGGAATTTCTTGTGGATCATAAATTCTGCTCTCTAGTGCCTGCACCAAATTCTAAAAGTTTTATCATTTCTAGATTTTGTTGCTTGGTGTGTCACTAAATTTTAAATTCTTCAGCACCAGCTCTGTAAATGGCCCTTGCAATATGTATTTCATATCTCTTTTAAATGTCCATATGACTAAAGAAATAAAATTAGCAGCTTTTTCTATACATTCTAAATGCGTATAGTATTTTTACAGTAATAGAAATCTTTAAATAAAAAAATTTCTGAAATGAAAAGGAAACATGTTGAAGAAAGAAACAATACATAAAGAGAAAAAATTATTTTTCAAAGCTATGTACAAGTATTGTTATGTATTTTTCATTACATCGCCACGAGCTGTAATTGATTTTGTTAGCATAAGAACATGTGTTTATGTTCTAAGTTCTTTTTAAATAAAAGGCTTATTTAAACCATTGTCTGACTTTGTAGTTACTTTCAGACATAGCAATAATTTGCTTCATGTCTGTGTGGAGATTTTAGACTATTTACTAGATCAAATAAACCCTCATAGGTACATTGTGGAGAGGTTGACAAGTTAGGAGATAAAGCACGCAAAAACTATTGAGAATATTGGTTTTCTTATTAGACAAATTTCTAGCTGTTAGAAAAGATGCTTAAATCGATATAAATAAAAATTAAAGAGAAGGAAATCGATATAAATTAGCCAAAATGTCTGGGAAGGCTTCAAATTAAAAAGATGTATAAATATTTTGTTAAGCGTTGTTGCTACAAAATAAATGTTTTGTAGGTAATTATCCTAATATCATTTAAGAATCAATGTCATCAATTACATGTATTTTAAACTGTGAAATGTTATTAGATTATGATTTTAATAGAACTTTTTTAACAAATATTGTTAAAAAATAAATAGAATTTTATAGTGACCATGTAAATCCATAATGACTAAGGTTATCTAACTAGCTAATTTAATTAAATTATTCGTAACTAATTGCTTATCCTTAAAAATTATCTCTGCATATTAAAGGGAGTTATTGCCTTTCATTTATCCTCACCATGATCACAAGATAAGACACAAAAATGTAAACTTCATGTAAAACTTATTCTTCTCAACTGTAATAATACAAAATAACTTATCACTCTGGTGCTTTAGTGGCTTATTGGAACCTTAAAGTATATTAACTGGGTTACAACCTCTGGAACTTTAAAAGAAGCTACAGTACTAACTACATCATACAGAGCCCAACTAATTTTCAAAACTTGCCAACCATGCCTAGATGAGGCTTTTCAGGTTTGTTCTGATCAGCAAGTCTCTCTCTAGGCAAGCAGCAGCGGTGACAACAGCCAGTCATTTGTTATGAACCATGCTGATTATGATTTTACTTCTCATTTTAACCTGTGTTGCTTGACATAAAATCTAAGTGCTATTTAAACCTCTAGACTGAGCAAGTATGTGGCAAAATGAGACATTAAAAAAATCATAACTATCTGTTAGTAAAACATAAATAAAATGCCACTTCTTTCAAATATGTCCACCTATTATAGGGGTAAAATATTCGACGCTGCTTGATAAATTTCAAAGTTTATTTTATTCTCAAACTTATTAATAATTGTTTAATAATAATGCGTCATATTTACAGATCTATTTTATTTAAGATAATATTATAAAAGTGAAGTTCAAGCATGGATAATATTTTTAATTGAATTTATTCAGTTCCCATTTCTCTATAGGTCCTTAATTTTTTTCATTAATGGTTCTTAAAAGTCCTTAATTTCCATGTGCAGAAATGTGTACAAACCCTGTGACTCTTATCATGTCCATTAATACATACCTTATTTTTGTTTTTTTAATGATATGATCCCATTTCATTTTAAAAATAATCATCCTCTGCTTGCTGTTCTGTGGAAGGCACGTCCCAAATTTTGATTTCTCTCTCTCTTTTTTTTTTTTTTTTCGCCCAGAATGCAAGAAAAAAATAGAGTAACACATAATTTAAATCTTTATTTGTGAAAACAAAAACTTGCTTACCGTCTGAAGAGCAGAATGAATGAGAAACATTTCCACTCTATAATTATAAAAATGATCATCATATTTGAATATTAAAAGCCTACATTTAAAATTACGTAAGATTTTGAAAAAAATATACACATTTCAGAATAACAGCTGATGTATTCCATGAGCATTTAACGTGAAAGTAAAACATCTGATCTGATTATGAAATCTTGCCAATTGTGAAAGTTGGCAGAGATGTTGCCAATCAACCAGGCAGAAGTTGAAACGAACAGATTGTTCTTTATTTAGTTACATAATAAACAAATACAAAATATAAATATAGTATTTAAAAAAATGAAATTACTTATCATAGTTTTTCACATTACATTGCCATTTTTAATCCGTTTTCAAAGGCACATACTGAAGGTTTTTTTTGGGGGGAGGGGCAAGAAATACCAAAATCCTGCAACTATAAAAATACTTTACCTCATGCTGTATAAATAAACTCTTTTCCATGAGGCTGAGACATATTTAAATTTTACAGTATAGTATTTAAAAAAAAGGAAATTACTTATAGTTTTTCACATTACATTGCCATTTTGAGTCTGTTTTCAAAGTCACATATTGAGGATTTTTTACGGGGGGGGTGGAAGAAATACGGAAATCATGTAACTTTAAAAATGCTTCTCTTCATGCTGTCCCAAATGTTAATCAGTTTTTCAAAATGTGAGTTAAATAGAACTTATATCCTTATTAAAAAAAAAAAAATTCCATGGGGCTGAGACTTGTTATGTCCCGCAGGTTCACTACTTTAAAAGTTCACAGAAATTGAGGTTACTTCTTCTTCAGCGATTTGACAACCTATGATGAGCCTTGGTCTTCAGAATTTCATTCCTGACTGTTTTGGCCATCAGTTAGCAAGTAAATTCAGAGTTGCCAACTCTCCCGATTTTTGACCATTCTGTCACCAACTCGATTTACAATATATTTCTCCCGACTTATTCGTAAAATTTTTCACGATTTTTATGTAGCTGGGTTGAATACTTCATTATCTGCATCCCGAACAAAGTGATTTGTGGTGTCTGAAAGCACCTTGTTTTTCTCTAGACTGTATAGGAAACCAAAGTAGTTTCATCAGTGAGAAATTATGGCCCGCTTCTGCTTTGTGAGTGAAAGCATGTGTCCAAAAACGTCATGTTCCATTTCTCCAATGAGCACTGAGTGCCACACTGTATGTCTTCTGGTACATTGCAGTCAACAAAGCAAATCTGAGGTTGTTATTTCGTTCATCTTGTCACTAACCTATGTGAACGTACATGCTTTTGAGATATAATTTAAGAAATTAACGATATTTCGTTATGTCTGCAAAGAAAGTAAAATGCTCACATACTGTTCAAAAACCGTACACAGGTGAGTTTCTAATATTTCCTCAAGGAAATGTAATGCATTTGCTATGTGTACCATTTGTCATTGCGATTTTTCAATTTCGCGCAGTGGAAGGGTCGATGTTCATAAACATGTTTGTACACAAGGACAACATGAGTTCTATTGAAAAAAACGAAAAACAATTTTCTGTGGAAACAAAGAACCAAAAAGTTATTAATGCAGAATGTACTGTTTGCATTTAGGAATTAGTAACAATTTGAAGTTAATTCGTTATTAAAAAAAATTTTGGTAAACGTTTACAATTGGGTGCCCCTTGTTTTTATGGTGATTCTTTTTTTACACCAGCAAGGCACTATTTCAAGATGGCTGCTACACAAAACCAAAATATGAAGTCAAAGAATTGCACAAACTCGGTGTCCATGTACACATCGATCTATTTTCCCTTAAAAAAGAATCAGAGACTCGTACAAACTTGGCATTGTGCACTGCCTTGACTTTGTCCATGTACACATCAATCTGTTTTCACTTAGAAAAAACCAGGAAGTTAAAATCAAGTTAAAACTGTCATGGTAACCAGAAATGGGATTTCATCACCAAAACTGAACAAAATTTTTCACCAATTGAAGAAGCACCCGATTCCACGCTAGACACTATATTTTTATCATTTAAAAATCTTATTGTCCTTAAAATCTCCCGATTTTTTTAGCATCGTAGATTGGGAAGTAAGTGAATTTAAAAAGAGTTATTGTTCTCTCTATTAATTACAGAGCCAAGGTACTTGAAGCATTTAAAACTTTCAAATTTATATTTATAAATTTCTAAGAAAGAATTATTAAATTTTCACTTAGTGCATGGCATATATTTAGTATTTGTTTCATTAATGCAAAGGTGCATTTTAGCTGCTTCAGCCTCCAGTAAGAATTGAGTTTACTATCTGTATTTAAAATTTGCTATTTATGTGGAGCAAGAAATGTGAGACCTTGCCAATTTATTTTTACTCCTTGCTAATTGAGTAGCTTCAATACATAAAAAATTAATCTGTATAGCACATGTGAAAAGGTTAAACCACCTTATTGAGAATTAATCAAATTTAACATCAAACCAAAGCAACCAAACATTCGTATGATTGCATTGCAATGTCATGCTTATCCATTATTGGTGCATATTGTTTGGTAGCAGTGTATTCATATTATAGTACTATGAACTCTGTAATGTAACAAATTTTTTACTAAATTTTTTATAAATTAACAAATTTTTTAAGTATAACGAACAACAAAGTATAACAAATTTTTTACTAAATTTTCACTACAAAATTTTTTTTTTAAATTCCAAAGTATAGTGGTTAGTTAAATACGAGATAGATGGGCTTTATTGTACTTAGAATTAACAAATAATTGTGGCAGCATATTTAATTATACTTCAGTGCTGACAGCTTTGTAGATTGCTTAAGTGTTAAAATATTTTTTATTGCTGGGACTGTAAAAATGTAATAAATGTTAAAAATGGAAGCTATAATGATATTTTAATGTAAATTTATGACTATAGCTATTTAATGAAATATTTCTTCTGAAAATCTGTTTTTTAATTTTCAGAAAGAATCCATCAAGAATCATATTCAGGCTGCTCTGTCGAAAGAAAAAGTTCTTTCTTATTCCAGATGGCGGGATCAAAAAAATGCTGTTCGTCAGAAAAATGTTCATCAGATTTGTCAGAAATTGAAAGCTGAGCATAAAGCTGCAAATGAAAAGAAACGTTTAGATCTCTTGAACAATCGACGCTTAATTTTTAGTGAAACTGTTCCTGTTGAGGACGATAATGAACACGAATCTCTTGATAAAGACATAGAAGTTCGAAAATTATTTCAACTGTATGACATTATTGAAGAAAACGAAGATGTTAAAAAACAGGTATTTTGAAAATATTAACCTCAAATTTTATTTTCTGTAAATTTTATTGGCATAAGCATTATTCATATGTTGCCTAAAATATCATTATTGATACTGTATAAAATAATTTATTTGTTTTAAAAATATCAGTTTCTTAACAAGCAATTTTTTAGCACTTTTTTTACCTTAGACAACATATTGTTACTTACACCAGAAATTTGAAAAGTCAGTCCTATTAAGGTAAAGGTAGCAATTGAGGATTATAAATTTACCAAATTTTTCCATTACAAGCAATTTGGTAAAAGTGCCAATTATTCTGACAACTTATCAGTATATTTTCTTTCTAAAAATTTTATTGAAATTATACTAAGTACAGAAAGAGACTTTTTATCCAAAACTTATGTGGCATTACAAAAAATACAGGAAAATAAATTATATTCTGTGCCTAAAATGTAAAATGATGTGTAAAAGTAACTTGGAATACTTTGTAATAAGTTAACAAATTATTTATATACCGGGTGATCAAAAAGTCAGTATAAATTTGAAAACTTAATAAATCACGGAATAATGTAGATAGGTAAAAATTGACACACATACTTAGAATGACATGGGGTTTTATTAGAAAAGCAATAATTAGAAAAGCAATAATCTAATCAGAAAAGCAATAATTAGCATTACAAATTAAGACAAAGCAAAGATGATGTTCTTTACAGGAAATGCTCAATATGTTCAACATCATTCCTCAACAATAGCTGTAGTCGAGGAATAATGTTGCGAACAGCACTGTAAAGCATGTCCGGAGTTATGGTGAGGCATTGGCGTCGGATGTTGTCTTTCAGCATCCCTTGAGATGTCGGTCGATCACGATACACTTGCGACTTCAGGTAACCCCAAAGCCAATAATCGCACGGACTGAGATCTGGGGACCTGGGAGGCCAAGCGTGACGAAAGTGGCGGCTGAGCACACGATCATCACCAAACGACGTTCGCAAGAGATCTTTCACGCGTCTAGCAATATGGGGTGGAGCGCCATCCTGCATAAAAATCGTACGTTCCAGCAGGTGTTTATCAGCCAGGCTGGGACGATACGATTCTGTAACATATCGGCGTACCTCTCACCCGTCACGGTAGCAGTTACAAAACCAGAATCACGCATTTCCTCGAAGAAAAAAGGCCCGACAACAGTAGATGTGGTAAATCCAACCCATACCGTGACTTTCCTCGTCGTGCAATGGAGTTTCCACGACAGTTCTAGGATTTTCGGTAGCCCAAATTCTGCAGTTGTGGGCATTGACAGACCCTTGGAGCGTGAAATGAGCTTCATCAGTCCACAACAGGTTACTCAACCAATCGTCATCTTCCGCCATCTTTTGAAACGCCCACACCGCAACAGCTTCACTAAAAGCTTCACTAAATACACTAATACAGCTTCACTAAAAACGCCTTTTCAGGTAACGTCAACATGCTGCGACTGCTGGTGCATCTGATTCTATCTCTCATTACAGCTCCTTTTATACACGATTTTCATGCGCAGTCACTGACGTTTTGCTGTCCAGCGCCATCTGTCGGACATTTTTTGAACTTTTTTTGGTTCTAATAAAACCCCATGTCATTCTAAGTATGTGTGTCAATTTTTACCTCTCTATCTACATTATTCCGTGATTTATTAAGTTTTCAAATTTATACTGACTTTTTGATCACCCTGTACATATGTATGTAGGCTTTACCATATAAAGATTAAGAAAACACTTACATGTTCACTTACATGTGTAATTAAATATGGTACTTCAAATAAAAAACTATCGACCATTTTTGCCTATTAAAGAAAAGACATCAAACTATGCGATTTTTTTGCCAAAAATGGAAAAGTCTTCTTCAAACATGCTGGGTTTGGTGTAACCTTGATTACACGTGTTAGTTATTATTCTTGAGTAAAGACTCCTCTTTTTTTCCTTTATCGCGGATTTTCGAATTTTTTTTTTTTAAATTTCGGACTTGCCTACTGCAGAAGTTCTTGAAGTGCATGTTCTTGAATATTTCTTAAGTTATGAAATCTTACTGGCTTAAAAAAAAGTGCTAATGGCCACAATATGGCGATATTAAGGCAAAAATAATGAAATTTTTAATGAAAAATTAAATATAAATAAATAATATAATAAATTTGAAAGAAAAATAAGAATAGAGCGTTTTTTCTTGTATGTAGTAAATAGGTTTTTTTTTGGTTTCATGTGATTGGCATCGTCTCTTGTCGTCGACGGGATTTTCCGTAAGTACCTTAAATATTTTTGTATAAAACAAAAGAGAAACATGCCAAGTAAAACATAAAATTAGTAACACAACAATCTTGAGTTTGTCGTAGATTTATGTCAATATCTCTAATGATTTTGAAGGCAAGCAAGTACCTCCCGCTTCTTCAAGAGCAAAGAAGTCTTGAAGATTTCTTTGCTCCTGATGAAGAGGGTTGAGTACCTGTTTGCCCTCAAAATCGGTTGATATAAATCTACTCTAAACTCAAAGCTGTTGCATTACTAATTTTATTGTTTTCATTTATTAACTGTTTGTAAAAAGTAGAGATAAAAAATATCCAAATTATTATTTTATAAGTAAAAATCTTTTTTGTACAAAATAAACCAGACACAGAAAGCTCTCTTGCTGCTGTACTTTTATCTGAGAGTAATTAGAAAAATCTCTGAAAACTAATTAACTGAAATTGTTTTAATATATTTTTCCTGCCGAAAACACTAGTTATTTTTTTAAAGCTGTATGTATTTATCAGAGTTGATTTCATACAGGGTATTTTGTTTCTCTCTTTGTTAGGGATTAATGTTTTTTTTTTTTCTTTAGAAACAAAGTAGTACATGTAGATAGAACTAGAAATTTTTTTTAATTTCACGTATCATTTCTTGTGTATCAGTAGCAGCTGTTTTGTTCTTTTAAAGAGTATTCCAATAAGAATTTTTAAACGAAATGGCAGCTATGTTAAAAATGTTATCACTATCACTAATTTTTATTCGTGTTTAGTATCCTCTGACAATTTATCATGACCAAATACAAGAATGTTAATTTTGGGCAAAAAAATTATTGATTGAATATGTAAACAAACATAATTGTCATTTTTGATATGAAAACAATCCATAAGAAATGCACAAGAATCCTTTGTATTTGGAAAAGGTCATTGTATAGTGAGCTTTATGTCAAGGTGGCATCATCGAACCTTTTTTCACATTTATATGTACAAACAGAATAAAGGACTTTTATTTTTCAAAACATTGTAAAATGCATTCAGAAGATAATTTTTGCTACATCTGTGTGTACGTATGTATGTATGTATTAAACATAATTAAAAAAAATGAGTAGCCATAGATTGCTGAAATTTTTATATGGGACTGCTATAACATCTAGTTTGCACTTTCGTTTTTCTTTGCTGTCAGCCGCATAAAACATATATAAGTGTAAATATTCCTATCTTGTTACCTACCTCAGTGACCACAGTGTTTTTATTCTTATGTGTCAGTAAAATGTGCATTTTTTGCTTTAGAAGTGGTTCAGTTATCGTATTCTTATGTTCCAGTTAAGGTTTTTATGCCTTTAGTTCATTTGCTTGCAATTGTTGTAGAATTATCAGCAATTTAAAATGGTATTCTTCCTAAGGACCATTTGCATATATGAAACTCTTAGTATAGTTCAACTGTCTTAAATGCAACCTTGGTTTGAATTCTGCCAAAACACATAGAATTCTGCCAAAACATATAGAATTGTCCAAAAGGGGCGTTAGTTATGTGCTTCAGGTGAAAGGTCATTTCAAAGTTCTCTTTTTCATGAAAAGAGGGAATTGGTATGATCAAGCAAGTGAAAGTTCCCATGTAATCAGGTTATGCTGTCATCAAATGTCTTGCGTGCCTTTTTTTTTTTTTTTTTTTTTTTTTATTTTTTTTTTTTTTTTTTTTTTTTTGCAGAATTAAATTTTAAGGTTTGAAGCTTAGAAACCTGGAGTATTGAAATTTTTTATATGAGCAATCCATATTTCATCACTTACTTTTAAAGATAAGGTTGCTAAAAATCATGGAACTGTATTCTTTATCGGAAGTATTCTTTTTATAGTAAAAAAAAAAAAGGAAACCGGTGTATAAGTTTCCACCTCATTTACATGGGATTTACCTAGATCATAGTTGATTTTAATGACATTTGCCAATTTTGTGGTCTTTTGTGTTAATGATAGCTTGTTTTTACAATTAAAATGAGTTCAGTTGGTAAAAACGAGATGTTTCACAGTGGTGCAAAGAAATTGCTGTATAATGTCATCACATTTTATGACATGGAAGCTGAGAATGGAGAACTTAGCATTCTCATAAGTCGAAAAAGGAAGTATTAGATAGGATTGAGATGGTTTTGAATATAATTTTAATTCAAAGAACTGTTTATGGATTTTATATTAGCAGAAAAAAATTACATCCTGCATTGCAAGAAAAGATAGGTTTTTAAATAGAAATGAGAAACATTAAGAAATGTACTTGGATTTGTATGGAGAAAAGGCCAAAACAAAAGAAAAGTTTTAATTGAAAGAAGTGACACTGTGAAAAGAAGAACGCGGTATCTTAGAAAAAAGAGGCAAATTTGCGGTGAAAGAACGCTCATTTATTTGGATGAAACTTTGGTGGACAGCAACATGACATTCTCGAAATGTTGGCAGTCAGAAAGTTTTGGCATTGCTCAGAGCGGCAGTGCATCTAAGAATTATTATTTTATGTGCTGGAGGCGATATGGGAATTTTATATCGTATGTCTGTAGTATACAAAGCAGATACCATTTCGTGGGTCTACCGCGGGCAAATGGATTCTTCCATATTTTGAAAAGTGGACTTCGGAAAAACTCATTCTGAATCTTCCACCAAATGCTGTAATAATTTTAGACGATGTCTCCTACTACACTCTCCAATTAAATAAATGTTCAACTATGACAAGTCTAAAGAAAAGTCAAAAATTCGATTTAATGCTCGACAAACATAGTTTTGTGTCTCCTATGTCTGGCCTCTTACCACTGCGACATAAATGCAGTTAAATTCATATGGGTTAAAATAAAGCAATTTGTACGGAACTGTAACACGTGTGGAGACGTGGCAATGGATAAATTATTTAAAATTATGGGAGAAGTTCTTGAAAGTGAACTTGACAGAAAACTGGAACAAAAGTGTAGAAAATGACTACTGGAAAAAATCTGATATGTACACCGCATGACGTCCTTGTACAGAATTTTAAATTATACACATTTTTCTCGTATTTCATTTAAACTTATTAAATTGAATTAAATCTACTTCATTGATAGCACATAAACCACAATAAGAATAAGTGCACTGTTTAAAATTCATTATATTTGTTTACCATAGGGACAGTCTGGTGCTCACTTAACAGCATTACATCTCGTTTTATAATTCAGAATGCACAAACAAATATCATCTGAAGAATTATCTAATCGTTGCCACGTGTTCTATTAAAATACTATGATAAATCTAAAGTTATGTATAAGAAATTAAATGAACAAAAAAAACTTTTTTTTCACAGAAGATTCATTATTTCTCATTCAATTTATTCAGTTTTCACTTCGTGACAAGGCAAAAATACGCAAGATAAAAACTCAAGATATCTATATTAAAAATTACGAAGTAAATCTTAACACTTATTTCCTCGAATAAATTCCAGTGTGGATTAAGCATGCTTTAATTCGCAATAATAAAAGAAGGCATTATCTTCGTTGTTGCTAAGCTTAGTTTCTCTGAATTTGCAACAAATCCATTCTTCTGGTAAGTTTCAAATGTAAACAAATATGGGTGCTTTCGTAACCATAATTAGGCTTAGATGCACTTAAGCAACTTTTAAATCGTGGATTCTAAAAATATTGCATGCAGATTTACTAAGGGCATAAAAAACCTTAACTGGAAGATAAGAACAATATAATTAAATCATTTTTAAAGCAAAAAATACGCAGTTTACAAACATATTAAGAATAAAGAAACTGAGATCACTGAGCCGAGTAACAGTGGTTATATATGCATATACATATATTTATATACTTTTGGTGCGGCGATTGCAACCAAAATAGGAGCTGCACATTTACATGTTATAATAGTTCTGTATACAAAATTTCAATGTTCTGAGGCTAGTTGTTTTTGAGTTATGCAAGATACGTAAGAACGCACAGATGCCATGTATAATTCTCTTCAGAATCCATTTTAAATCAGTTTTATAATTTTTTGGGGTTTATTCTTTCCTTACGTACAGATGTGACGAAAAACATCGTTAAATTGTATTCGATAGCAGTCAAAATGGATATTTTCGTTGAAATATGATGGCTTAAATTTTTCGCGATTACAATACTTCCTTTTTATTTCATACAAGGAAGTAAAAAGATGGTTTAATGGAAAGTTTATGCGATTTTATTTCTTCTGATGAAGAAGGTGACAACTTGGATATGTATAGTGACTGTGATACAGAATAATAAGTATAGAGGTAAGAAATTTGTTTTTTACCCCTTTCCCCAGTATGTATAATACTGCATACGTTTAGCACAAAAAAGCGATATAATAATTATTTGCTATATTGATTATAATTACTTAAATAACTATAATTATTTATCACTGTATAGTCATTATACTTAATAAAGTTTTTTGGTTTATTAAGATTATACTTAATAAAGTTTTTTGGTAATTGTTACGTAGATTTTAGCTTAAAGATAAAGTAATTATCAATTATAATATTTATTTTTCATACAATTATTATTAATAATAATAATAAAAGTGTTAGAATTCATTGTAATAATATAATGAAAATCATACAATAAAGTATATTATAATTAATTATAATATAAAATTTTTGTTTTATTATAAGATAAGATAATCTGTATACAGCAAAACAAATTTGGGAAAGAATTCTATTTTTATGAATATATGAATAAGTAAATGCTCAAGTATAGTGTAATAAAACAGTTAATAATAAATGATGATCAGCATATCAGCTTAGATTATTTAAAAGTTCTTTTGTTTTCTTATGTCTGTGCATTTTGAATGTCATGGAAATAAACAGGGAAAAAATATGTTCGACATGATTCCATCCACCCTGTTTTGAGAATAAATCCGTCCAAATGGAACATGTATGTCTGAGCTCATTGTTGCAGCTAAGGTGGTCGAACTGTAGAATAATGAATTAAGTCAGTTGGTGTACCAACTTCAGTCTTTTGGCACAATGCAAACAAAAATTAATGTTAAATTTTGTGCACCAAAAATATGGTCTTTCTGCCTGCTGGCCAAGTTGCTTGTTTTGGCATAAAAACTCTAATTTTAAGTGTCATTTTTTTTTTTTTAAACTTTATTTGGTGCTTTAGGTTTTTTTGTATTTTACAATTTTTAATGAAGGTATTTTTAGTTTTTATGCCTTGTTGCAAAATGAGAACTGAATTGATTGAATGAGAAATATATCTCTAATGAAATTCAAAGAAATAAGTTTAAATGAAATGCTGCAAAAACTGTGTATAATTTAATAGGCCGCACAAGGAAATCATTTGGTGTCCCCATCATATTTTTTCCCAAAAGTGAGGGAGGAGGTGTAGTTATAGTGACTGGTGAGTGATACTAGTTGATGGTAACAAATTTTTGCGGCGAAATTTGGAGGACATGTGGTTTCAACAACACAGTGTCATATGTCACATTGATAACACCATTATCGATGTATTGCATGAAATGTTTGGTGAAATGATAATTTTATGAAATGCAACTGTTAGTTGGCTCCCAGAATGGGGAGATGGAATTTTATGTGATCATTTAAAATCAGTGATCAATGGGAACAAACCATGAACCCTTAAAGCATTAAGAATAAACATCAAATGCTGCATTCGTGAAATCAGGTCCAAGTTATTGCATGCAGTCATTGAAAATTGGGTTCATCAAGTTCACCTCTGTATACTTATTGCAAGTGAACACTTAAATGATGCTTTATTCAGAACATGTCATAAAGTGTACTTCAAAATAATATAGAAAAGTTTGGTTGTATCTAAAACAGTTTTTGTTTTATTTCATTTTAAAATCAGATCATTCTTATTGAAACAACCTTTATATTCATTCAGTTATATCCATGGATTTGTTTGTAACTGTAGTTTTACTGGACTTCTTGAGATCATGATTAAAAATTATATTGCAGACCATCAGAATAACCAGTTTGTCTTTTTTTTTTTAATACAATATTTAGAAGCATTCTTCATGGCTTAAAATATTAGGCTACATTTTGCAGGTTACTGGTGTTACAGTCCCTGGTAGCTATGAAAATTTTACATATAATCATGTTTAGATGGTTTATGTGTATCTGGGTTGCCACATATATAAATACATTTTGGTGGCATTGGTGAGTTGCCACATAGATACGTTTCGGTGACCTGGTGCAATTCCTCATCAATATTTTTTTACACCTTTTCAGCTGGAGTGTGGATAATTAGCGAGTATATTTAAGGGTTACCAATAGTTACTTATGTTGCAGTATTATTTTATTGAAAATAATTGTATTGATTATTTTTTAGGGTGAGGAATTAGAAAGCATTATCACGTGTAACAATCAACCTCTGATTCGAGAAAAAACAGATTATGTTTATGATGTATATATTGCTGATGTTCCTATCGATGATACATTTATTGACAGTGCTGTATGGTAAGTTGTTATATGAAATTTCCTTACTGTGTGAAATATTTTATTGGGAACTTACTTATTAATATTAGCATATTATTTTTATGTAACTATAGATGTAAGAGTAGCATGCTAACTTGTGTATTGAAAATAGGCAAAATTCCATCTTACTGTAGCACTTAATTGCAAATGGGATATATTTTAAGATTCAGTTTATTGTTACAACCCTCCTCATGAAGTGTGAATGTTATTAGAAAATGCATTAAGCACTTTTGTTCTCTTTGGTGCCAGATTTAAGTATTATAAATTCTCAAACTTAAAAGTTATTTTCCATATTTATATACACACATTTGCATTTATTTTTCTTTCAAATGTAACATACATTTGCTTTGTTTAGTAGTAAGTGTAATTTGCTTATCTTGATAGCTTTAAAAACATTTTTATTTCAATACAATGTCAATCAATGCATTATTAACCGCAGTATGTTTCCCTAGCCATGAAATGTTTAAAAGTGACATGCAGAAATTTACCTGGAAAAAAATCATTCCTACACTTTATAGCATGTCGAAATTTTTATTATTTTATCTTTGGCTATTGGCACAGATTTTGGACTGGCCCACCAATGGTCAGGCAGTAAAATTGCTGGACACTGGTACTTCTGAGCTGGGTTCAATTTCAGGTGAACAGGCTGGTTGCACGAAGGCATAATGCAGGTAGCCCTAGTGTGCTTTGCCATAATCAACTAAACCAAACAGACCAGATTTTGGACTTAATTCTGCATTTACAAGAATATGTAATTTATAAGACCATATTCCATAAATAACTGAAATTCCAATTTTAGGTATTCTGTGTGGAATATTTGCAATGTTAGTCATGATTCTGGGGTTAATTCTGCATTTACAAGAATATGTAATTTATAAGACCATATTCCATAAATAACTGAAATTCCAATTTTAGGTATTCTGTGTGGAATATTTGAAATGTTAGTCGTGATTCTTGGGTTTTTTACAAATAATTTCTTGATAGAACATCAAAAAATTAGTTTTGGTTATTTATTTTCATAGCTGTACACATAAAAATTTAATTCAGTGAAAACATTCAATAGTTCTATAAAAATTTCATGATTATTGACAATAATTATATATTTTTTCTTCCTCTGCAGAACTGCTATTCCTCAAGGTTACCTCAAGGATTATATTACTTGTTATGCCTCCCTTCCTTAAAATACATACTTATTACATGGAATTTTTAAATGAATGCATTGTTCCTATTTCTAACATAAATGGTGGGATACTCGAGTTTCTAAGCAAGAAGTGAAAAATAAGCATTTCGAAACTCGTTTTTTCTAATGAAGAACTCTTAAATGGTTTTTCACTTTTGGTGATGTAAATTCTTTTATTTAATGGTTCTAAATTTGGCGACTTATCTACATTTTGGCGATTTTAAGATCAGTTTTTATAGAAAATTTTTAATTCCGAGATGTAAGAAGTTTTCGACGATTTTTTTGAGGCGTTGTAACTCTGATTAATGTCATTAAAATAATGGTAATATATTGAAATTATACTTAAAAAATAACATTAAAATAAAACATTTTTTTTCGCTGTCATGTTATTCCATTTTAACAACTTATTGTACAACATTTTCAATCTGCAAAATAAACAAGGTACAATATGAAGCATAATTTATGAAACAGTTCTTACTAAAAGCAAAATTTTCTATGTAATTAATTAAAAATATCTTTTTTTTTAAGTTTTTCATAGTAAGAGTTGTCTCAGACTATGCATCAGTTTTCTCTATAAAATTAATTTTACACTTTTCCTTTTTTTTCTCCAAAAAATATTTCTGGCTTTTGGCTATTACAGAATTGTTAAGGATCATTTTTCTTTAGGATTTTAGACACTGCATCTTGGAAAGTTTAGAAGGATTTGAAGGCAAAACTTATAGACCCACGATTCTAGAAGATTCCAGTAATATGTGACAAAATGAAAAATGTCTCCATGGTATTAACATGTAATGGATGTATTTTACAGAAAGTTTGTGATGAATTTCTTTCTTTTTGGAGAACATCTGGAAAAACAATGAAAACATAATATTTGAATGTTTTACTTCTGATACAAGAAACGCTTTCTTAACATGCTTAGCCTCCCTTTATTTTCTCTACTTTTCTCTAGACATAAGCATGGAAAATATCAAAAAAGCTTCTAATCTTCACATGGACAGGCATTATAGAAAGAAAATTTTTTATTAATAAAGAAATTGAAAACTGACAATTTAAATGATTCATATAATATGCCTTAATGTATCATATAGAGCTGGTGCTAGGCATTTTCCCACCTGATACAATCTCTGGGTCCTACGTTCTGCTGCCTAGTGCCTTTCTAAATTCTGCTTCCAGTGCTTAGTCTAAATTCTAAAAGTTATGACATTTCTAGATTTTGTTGCTCGGTTTGTCACTAAATTCTAAAATTCTGCCACATCATCTCTATAGCTCCCTTACCATATATATTTCATATTTCTTCTGAATTTTGATATTGCTATAGAAATAAAATTAGCAGCTTTTCCTATACATTCTAAATGCATTTAGTTTTTTTTTTTTTTTTTTGAATAACAGAAATCCTTAATTAAATCCAAAACATCTAAAATGAAAAGGATATGTGTTGAAGAAAGAAATTGCATACAGAAAGAAAGTTATTCTTCAAAGATATGTACAGTTATTATTATGTCAATTACCCAGTACTTATGGTCTGTCTTCAGCATAATTTCCCATTTCTATTTCCTCATGTGATAGTTACTGAGGCAGCTTAAATTTGACCACTAGTCCACATTTTTAGTTTGACTGTTCTTGTTTAATTACATCACCACGAGCTGTAATTGATTTTGTTAGCATCAGAACATGCTTTTATGTTTCAAGTTCTTTTTAAATAAGAGGCTTATTTAAACCTTTGTCTCACATTGTAATTACTTTCAGACATAGAGGTAATTTGCTTCACTTCTGTCGGGAGGTTTTGGACTATTTGACTTTTACCAGATCTAGTAAACCCTCATAACTATATTGTAGAGAAGTTAACAAGTTAAGAGATAAAGTACGCAGAAACTAGTGAGAAAACTGTCCTGCATATTGAGAGAATTTTCTGATTGTTAGAAAAGATGCTTAAAGAGAAGGAAGTCGATTTAAATTAGCCAAAATGTCTGGTAAGGCTTCAAATTAAAAAGATGCATAAATATTTTGCTGATTGTTGTTGTCACAAAACATAAATGTTTTGTAGCTTTTAGTGTGTAATTATACTAATAATGTTTAAGAATCAATATTATAAATTACATGTATTTTAAATTGTGAAATCTTATTAGATTTGGTTTTAATAGAGCTTTAACATATATTGTTAAAAAATAAATAAAATTTCATATTGTCCATGTAAATCCATAATGACTAAGGTTATCAAACTACCTAGTTTAATTATTTATAAATACCTGCTTACCTTTAAAAATTATCTCTGTAAATTAAAGCGAGTTGTTGCCTTTCATTAATCCTTAGCATGGTCACAAGATAAGACACAAAAATGTAAAATTCATGTAAAACTTATTCTTTGCATCTAGTGAGACTTCAAATAATACAAAACATCTTATCACCTGGGGTGCTTTAGTGGCTTATTGGAACCTTAAAGTATATTAACTGGGTTAAAATTTCTGGAACTCTAAGTGAAGCTACGACACTAACTGCGATAGACAGAGTCCAACTAACTTTCAAAACTTGCCAACCATGCCTACATCAGGCCTTTTAGGTTTGTTCTAATCAGCAGGTTTCTCTCTAGGCAAGCAGCAGCGGTGACAAGGCAGTCTTTTATTATTAATCATGCTGATTATGATCTTCTTATTTTAATCTGTGCCGCTTGATGTAAAATCTGCTATTTACTAAACCTCTAGATTGAGTAAATATGTGGCAAAAATGAAAAATTTAAAAAAGAAAAAAAAAATTCAACATAATGCTAATTTAGTGAAACATAAATAAAATGCGACTTATCTTCTTTCAAATATGTCCAACTATTAGAAATGTAAAATATTTAATGCTGCTTGGTACATTTTATAAAGTTAAAAGTTTTGTTAATTCGTGTTTAACAATAATTCGTCCTACTTATGGATCTATTTTATTTTTAGGATGGTATTACAAAACTGAAGATCAAGCAAAGATGATATTTTTAATTTAATTTATTCAGTTCCCATTTGCTCATAGGTCCTTAATTTTATTCATTAATGGTCCTTATAAGACCTTAAAAGTATTTAATTTCCATGTGCTGTATGAACCCTGATTTAAGGAAATCAGTATTTGGTATAAGTATTTTATTAGATTTAGATTAGAATTAAAATAATGTATGTTTTCTCTTTTTTTTTTTTTTTTAAAGTGTGCGACCGTGTTCCTTGACAATAGATGATATATACTTTGGAGACAGTGAAGACTCTGAAGAGTGTTACGAAGATGAAGATGACAGCAATGATGAAAATAATTGGCGAAATGATTATCCAGATGAGTCTGATTCTGATAAAGGTGAAAATATCTGATATGTTTTAATTTTCTACTGAATTTGATCATATTCATTATTTATAAATTCTAAATGTTTTCTTCTTTTTAGGTGATATTGAATCTGATTATGACATTCATGAATATCACAATGAAGAAATAATTTATGCTTTGGATAAGTTTGATGTGGGTACGTATAATGCAAGTTTTATTTATTTGATGAGCTAGTTTCATATAAATGAGGGAAAATGTGCAGTAGAATCCCATTTTTTAGAGCTAGTTGAGATAAAACTATTTGGAATAAAACTTGATAAGTCGTGGTCAGAGCGTTTTCGCAAAAAATGGAAATGGCTGATTTTTGACAGTAATATTACTTCTGAACACATTTTTAATAAAATTTCAGAAAGTACTTTCATTTTTATTTAAATTTTGTGTATTATAAAAAAGAGCATTAATTTTAATATTTTTGAAATTTATTAAACCAGTCTAAGTACTCACAAAATAATTTCTTGGTAGATTATCGAGAAACTGGTAATCTTAATTATTTATTTTTCATAACTGTGTACATTAATATTTAATTGAGTTTAATCAGTGTTCCTAAACCATTCGTGAATTCCAAAAAAATTTCTCACTTGTTAAACAATAGTAACTGTATCAGTTTTTTTCCCCTCTGCAGAGGTGCCATTTGGCAAGGTTACCTCAAGGATGATGCATAGGAAAAGCGTTTCTAATATGTAAAATCTCTCGCAAGAACTAAGTTACTCATGAATTTTGTTGGAAGTGAATTTTCACGTTTGTAGTGATGCCAAAATGTTCACAAAAGGATTCGTGAAATCTCTGAAACAAAGGTAGTGCATTTTTTCCCATCTGCATCATATGTTATTTTTCCCAGAGTTCTATTCTGTAAAGTTGTGGGTGGACTTGAATCTGCTTCTATATCTCTGAATTGCTTAAACTGATGTGTGTATTTAAACATGATACTAATGTTTGAGAATCATAACTTCTAGCGCATGTGAAAAAGAATGCAGTACATTGTAATAAATAGACTCTGTTTAATGAGCATGAAGAAAACTGCTCATCTTGAGTATGAAAAGTTAAGTTTGTTAATTTTAGAAACAGTGAAAATAGTCAGTAAAGTAAATGTTTAGAAACATGTATGCATAACAATATAGCACAGTCTTGTTGGAACATACCAGTTCAATTTTTTAACCATTGTGCATGCATGCCACTGTGTTTGAGTTTTATACATCTTTGGCAAACATTGCATTGAGTTTCATTATCAGATTCCTTTAACTTTTTTCCCGTTTTGCAAATGAAAATCAAATTAATTGTAATTGGTTCTGGAAAAGTGAATTTTGTTTTAGAAATTGGTTTAGCCGTGCTGAAATGCTTTGGTCATTAGTTAGTCTGCTGAAAGGTAAGGTAGATTTACAATATTTTTATTATGGGAATCATGTACACTGTGCAAAAAAAAAGTGGTACAGTTCTATATCTCCCGTCCTATTAGGCCGATTGACAAAATTCAAATTGCGTTTTTCACGTCTCGAAAGTGTGACTTAGGATATATATTAGATATATATATATATTGTTCTAATATAGATATTTTGAGACAAAATCAGACTTTTTCTGAAATGTCATGCCAATTTTTTTCGATTTTACGACTCAAATTATGCCAAACTACTAAATTTTGTAAAAATCCCATGAGTAGTTTTTAGAAAATTAGCTGTCAAAATTTCAGCTCTTCAATGTTAATTGAATTTGATATATATTTATTAATATCTCTCTTTTCATTAAATTTACTTGATTCCTTCTTTCACATTTTGAAAGATAGGCTCATTTCAAATAAAATTCGCCCATTTTTTATGATTTACTTTTAAATTTTTCAAAAAAATTTTGAATTATAATCTTATAGAATTTTTACCGTCATCTAAAAGTAGATGTATTTTTAAGCATACCTGCAAAAAATTAGAGTTTATTATTGAAAATTTTCTAAGATGTACGTTAATTTGTATATTTTCGCACTTTGAAATTTGCATGTGGTTTATGCAGTTTGTTAAAATTATTTGAAAGTATGAACGATTTTTTCCCGCTCGCCTGCAATGAAAATAAGTTGCTATAAATTAAGAAGTTCGCCAAGTAAATTATTCTTGGCGAAAGCTGAAAAAATACGCCAAGATGAAGTTTTGAATTTCGCACCAGATTTTACAAAATTTAATATTTAGGTATAATTTGAGTCATAGAATCGAAATATGGAATAAAATTGTCATCTTATTTCAGAAAAAGTCTAATTTTGTGTCAAAATACCTATGTTAGAATGATGCTATATATAAATCTAATATGTATCCTAAGTCGTGCTTTTGAGACATGAAAAACACAATTTGAATTTCGTCAATCGGTCCAGTAGAATGGGAGATATAGAACTATCCCCCCCTTTTTTTTTTTTTACCGTCGTGTACATGGTAAAATTTCCTGTCAATATGTGTTTTGTACATGAACTGTGCTTTTCAGATTTAACACGTTTCCTTGTTCATTCAATCATCTTCAAAGACTTTTATCCTGTTCATGACCAACATCCCGTTGGCACGACGCAACGATTCCACTGTTACCAGCCCAGTGTCTCGTATGCATAATTTGAAAATTGAACGATTTAATTGAATTTTTAAATGGCAGTAACTGCCGCTAAATGGTAACGATTTTCACGCCGGTTGAGTCATGGCTTTTAACCTTCATGCATGGACATCAGTTTCTGTTCTGTGCTTCATAACAAAGTGTTTTGATAAATTTATTGATGTAAACAAACTTTGAATCACAGCTCTTTAAGTTAAAGGGACACAGGCGTTTTTCTATTGTGTTAAGAATTTAGTTTATTGTTGTTTTTGTGTCTATTCTGTGCATCCAGTTCAATGTTTTCATATATGTTATTTGCTTTTTTTGTTAGAAGAATGTGGGAAAATTCATCTAGCTGACTAGAGCTGGTGTAATGTTGCCGAACTTCAGTGATGGAAAAACTCGGACAGTTGTCCTTTTTTATTTATTTTAAAATGTAACATAGGCTTTCTTGATTACTTAAAAAGTAACATTACAGCATTATTACAGAAGGGGAAGGACATCAGCTTTCTCGATGCATACTTGCTCGGCAGAGAAAGCCGTCATTGTCCTGTGTGTTGATCCTCGTTTTGAATTATTCCACACGCAGCAGAATTTTAAATTGTAATTTAATTTCTTTCATATAATTATTACTTAATTTTCTTTTAAATTTCGTATTTGTAAATTTTTTTTCATGCGCATATTATAATTTTAATATTTCATGTGTTTCATTGATTTCTAGTAATGTGATATTCTTTATATTGTATTAAGAATTAGTACATTAAATACTGATTTAAAAAATTGAAGTCATTACATTAAAATGCTGATTTTATATGAATTTTTTTGTAAAATTAGGCTTAACTGCTGAAAATGTGTGGGCCGATGGCGACGTTCCATTTCGAGAGGTTCGGTCGTGTGATTGCACTTTGTTCTCTGCGTGCAGGTCCTCAAGGGGTTATGGATAAAATTTAAGATGAATCTAAGTCATTCTTACAAAATTCTGAGCCGCACTCCTGTTTGCAACTGTTACAATAAAACATTCATTGGTATCTCTGCACAATACACCAGATAGACCCTACTGTGGAAGTATTCAACCATTTCATTTTCGTTTTATTAATTTCTGCTAGGCCCTCTGATTTTACCAAAAGCTGTAGAATATTATAAGTGCAAACTTCCTCCATGTTATTTTTGCAATTTATTACTGCTTTTGTTGACCCTATCCAGTTATTTTTCGTACAATCCTCATATTGCATTGTTTTTCAAATATATAGTCTGTTACCACAATTTTAGATATTGTATCATAATTGTTCATCTGTGATTAGATTTTAGCAAGTTGTAACTAGAGATATAGATTGCTTGCTACATTAATATGCTTTTGACATTAACAGGGAATGGAGCTTCAAGCTGTTGTGAAGTTTCATCTCAGACATTCCAATGCTAATAAAATGCTAATTCCAATGCTATCTTCATTAGGTGTTTACTCTGTAAAATTTATTATCTTATGAAAATTCTTGATTCTGATTTGACAGCTACTGTTGCAGGTAGCAAATTAAGAGCTATTTTCTACGCATATTTCTAATTATAAACTGCGTACAATAAAATAATACCCCCTGCCAAAAAAATCCCCTTAACAGATCTGCTAACTCTTTTAGATTTACTAAGTATGGGCAGGATTGCAGTTCAAATATGGCTGTAATTATGGATATTTAACCTTGTAAATTCCAAAATTTGTGGAATTTTATAACGTAGACCCATTATCTTTCTTTTGGGAATTTTCATTTAGGGAATGTATATAAAATGAATTTAAGAATTGACAAAAAATTAAATAATTGGTTGACCAATAATTCAGAGTAATATATAATTTGGTTATATTTAAAATTATTAGGAATAATTTCTTAGAGCCGGTAATAAGAGTTAAAATTCAAAGCTAGATGTAAGGTGTCAGTGATTTTCGATTAGTATCTTTCATTTTGTATGCCATATATGTATTTGTTGTGCGTTCTAGCCCATTAAAATCGCTTTCTAAATCAAGAAGCCCCATAGATTTAATTTCTGCTTCTGACATGGACTCTACAAATTATCAAAAGCAGGATTACCAAGCAAGAAGATATTAATTTATTTCCTTCAATTTAAGCAGTAGATCTTGATTTCTGCACAGTAAACTAGTGTCAGATCACAAGATGAATGAAATGGAAAATAAAGAAACAGAAGCTGCTTTTGAAATTGCAAGAAAGAAAAACAGCTGGAATAGTAAATTGTACTGCAATGTTTGATTGATTAAAAAGGAAGTTAAATTTTTTATATAAGTATGTTTTGTACATTAACTTGATAAAATGTCTGCTGAAACAGAAAATATTCTGAATGTGAAAAATTAGTTATGTGTATATTTTATAAGAAATATTAAAATTTTATACCATGAACTATTCGAAAAAGATGATCATAACAGTGAGAAGCAGTTACATAGTTTTAGTGGATTTGATTATAGAAAATTGTAAAGATGTCAAATAATGTTGATACTATGAAGAAGATGGATGTAAATTATTTTGAAGTACTGTGAAGTTACTATGAAGCATAAAAGTGTAGATTGTTCTGAAATACAAAAGCTTAAAATGGTTCTGAAGCACATAGACTTGAAATTTCTTAGGTACTAAATAAATCACATTCAGGCTGAAGTATGGATGATAATGATAAAGACGTAGCCAGTGTGTTTACTAATGGCAACGAAGATGGAAATGGATACTATATGAACGATAACAACTATCGACTATTAAGCTAGAGATTATATGAATGAGAATACCAATGAGATGGTGATTATATGAATGGTAATGATGATAAGATGGAGGTTATATGAATGCTAATGACAATGAGATGGAGTTTATATGAAAGATAATGATGAGATGGAGATTATATGAATGGTAATGATGAGATGGAGATTATATGAATGGTAATGATGAGATGGAGATTATATGAATGGTAATGATGAGATGGAGATTATATGAATGGTAATGACGATGAGATGGAGATTATATGGATGAAGATGACAATAAAATTGTATGGATAGTGATCGCGATGAAGACAATATAGATGCTGATGAAAACAGAGCAAGGACGTATGACAAAGAAACCGATGACGTTTCCTGTTCCTGTTGCATGAAGTCATTATCCAGTTTATAAAAAAAATACTGAAACTTTTGGGACGAAAGAAGCATCAGGATGGGCAAATGGCAATTGACAAGAAATTAAATAATTGGCTGACCAATGAATCACAATATTATATAGTATAATTATATTTAGAGTTATTAGGAATACTTTCTTAGAGTTGGTAGCAAGAATTAAAATTCAAAGCTAGATGTGAGACGTCAGCAGTTTTCTATTAGTATCTTACATTCTGAATATAGATTTGTGTGCATTCTGGTCCATTAAAATGTCTTTCTAATTCAAGAAGCCCCATAGATTTAATTTCTGCCGCCCACGTGCAAACTACATATATTCAGGGACGACAAACTTTTAGACTTTTGAGGGATGTTGGAATTCATCTGAAGTTTTCAAGCTAAAAGAGTAACCCAGAAACAAAAATACCCAGCATTCAATAAACTGTTATGACTTTTAATTTGCTTTTGTGTATCTTTCATTGAAAGTTCATTGTTATGACATCCTGAACATTGTTTGCCTGGATATGAGGTTCCCAGCATTGTTAGTATGGACTCCTGGTTGTAGATGGAATTTTAAAGGTGATCTGTGCTGATTGAAGGGCGATAGCCGACAATTGATTGACATAATCAAAATAACAGTGGTTACAAAAAATGTACTAATAAATTTATAATCAATTGTTTATGGATTTAAAGCTTTATCATACAAATAAGTCTCATTAAATACATGGATATATGAAGTATTGTAATTTAAAAGTTGCCCGAGAGAAATATCCTAAAATTAAAGCTGTTGACTTTTCCCTGTCGGAGAAAGCAAGTTTTAATCAAGATAATAACTTACTACTGAAAAGAAGAAACAGGTTGAATATTTCTGGATGAGGTGATTTGAGAATTGTTAAATCCTTTTATTAAATTTTGAAATAATTGTATCAGTACATTGAGTGCAGACATCGCATTCATTAAAATCAAACTTTTGGGCAATTCGAAATTCCCTGAAAATTTGTTTACTTTTGTAAAATTAAGAATAAGAAGAATACAAAAAATAATAAAATATAAATCTAATAAACCATTTTTTCAAACTTTTGTTTATATCCTTAGTTTAATTGTTAATTTTAATCTATTTATGTTTTATTATTAGTATTGTGATTTTGTTGTATGCTGTACAGTATAGAAAAAAATGCAAAGGGGTCAAAGAAGACTATACTTTTCAAACTAAGTAATAGATGACTAAGAAGACTAAGTAATAGATTCAGCAAAAAGCTTGGGAATTCCTGCCCTAGGTATTGCACAGACTATTATTTCTTTCCATTACACAAAAATACAAGTGAAAGTTTGGGATAAAAAAGTCCTTGTCAAGACCCTGTTGGTATAGATTTTAGCAATACTTTAATGAATAACTGAATAATAGCTTAACAAAATTCTATATATTCAGGGAACTATTGTCTTCCTTCTTAGCAGTTTCCCTCATGAGAAGCTGCTAATGCTCGTACTAAAGTTTTTATTTGATACAGAAAAGCCAAAATGTCAGAATGTATTGCTGATCACACTGAATTTTTCATTTCTTAGCAGCGATTTCCCAAAATCAAATTTGATGTTGTGAATATAATAAATTGAAGAAATGTTGCTTTTTCTTTTCTCTAATGAAATTGTTTGACAGTGGGAATGAAAATATTTGTTATATGGGGTAATTTCTCCTTGATGTCTTGTCTTCTAGGAACATGTGAGTGCTAATGGAAACAAAGAATTAAGCATGTATGAAATTATTCCAAAAGATTTTTTATAATTTTGTGCTGCCATCTAGTGTTAGTATTTTAAAGCATGACATTGTACAATAGAATTCCAGGTATCCAGATCACTTGTCCTTTTTCCTAGATCGTGAAAAATTAAGGAGTTTTAGTATACATGTACTTTTAAATTTTTCATTCATTTGCAGAGTTGCCAACTCTACCAATTTAGGTGGGAGACTCTTGATTTCTGACCGTTCTCCCACTAACCCAATTTACAACATACTTTTCACGATTTTTATGTAGTTTGGCTTTGTTATTTGCACAAAAAAAAAAAAAAAGTTTTTGGTCATCTGAAAGCACATTGTTTTCCTCTAGATTACATATAAAAGAAAACCAAAATCATTTCATCAGTGAGAAATTATGGTGCACTTCTGCTTTATGAGTGAGAGCACATGTGTCCAAAAACATCATATTCCAGTTCTCCAATGAGCATAGAGTGCTACTGCATGTCACCTAGTATATATTAGCCAATGAGCACAAAGCAAGATGAAGGTTGTTATTTCGTTGATCTTGTTGCTGTGTGGTATGAGCACACGTGCTTTCGAGAAATACAGTGGAACCTTGAGATACAAGCACCTCTATATACAAGAAATCAGAGATGCGAGGAAAGTATGATAGAAAAATTCATCTCTAAATATGAGCATTGGCTCGAGCAACGAGCCAGGCTATTGGTATGCATAGCATGTTTCCCGATCTGGCAAGTTCACAGTGTTGTGCAACAGGGAAAGGCTGCGAGCTCTGATACAGCTGCTGCTGATAACTTCAGCTAGAGTTTCTGCAATTTATTACTAGTGAGGGGTTTCTTCCCCAACAAGTGTTTAATTGTGTTAGGTACTTTCTTTAAAACTATTAAATATTCTGCACTGCACATACACCATAAATGATTTACTTGCACCTTATTTACATATCATTGAAATGCTACAACTAAAAATACAAGATTACTATGCACACTTCATAAACATGTTATTGTTCAACTCGGCTGCCATCATAATATTCTCTCATTGCCACTTGGGGAAAAATAAAATATTTAAAAAAAGTCAATGTGTTGCGTTTACATTCAGGCATCCCGACTTAGTTACGACCTCGGAACATTGAGAACCTATACTTAAATTAAATGTATAATATTAAAATTTAGAGTTCAAAAACCTTTAACTGTCATAGACTCGCTGTCCTTTTCTATTTTTCCGTGTCCTAGTTTTAATAATAAACGGCGTGTTGTTGTTATTATCAGCAACACTAACATCATCACCGTCATCTTCCTCTGATTCAGCTTGTCACTGCCATGATTACAATTGGCTCACATGAGCTGTCATACTAAAGAAACGCCCTTTCACCTTCTCGTCTAATTGAGTCACTCTATAGGTAACACTTGGTAAAATGTCTTTAACTACCAAATGTCCTCAATATTTTGGTTGATTCTCCAGTTGATTTGGGTACTCTTCTCATAACTACTATTTCCTCTTTCGAATGTTAAAGAATTGCTTTTCTTCTTGTTATAATTCGCTTTACTTTTCATCTGCATATCTTCAATTCTCTTTCTAGCTTCATTATGTAAGATTACTGGATCCTCCCATTCATTCGAGTCTTTGTAATCATTCTCATCAATCCGTCTTTGAATTTTGGTGAATAACCGTGAAGTGTTTCGAAAGGAGTTTTATTTGTAGTCTTATTTGTCATATTGTTTAAATTCCTTTCACATTCCTTAATCTATTTGTCCCAATCCCTATGATTTGGATTTTCCATATTCATTTTAGTCGTAGCCAAAATTGTTCGATTTGCTCTTTCCGTCATTCCATTACCATTTGGATGTTGAGTTGAATTGAGCATATGACTGATTCCATTATTTTCGCAGTACTCTTGAAATTCCTTCGCTGTGAAACATGTTCCTCTATCGCTGTTAGTTTTCTTCTGGTCTTTACAAAACTCTTCAATGCAACTAACACATACTTGGTTGCAGTACTTTTCATAGGATATAAATGTGTAAATCTTGTAAAATTATTAATTATTACAAATAATTCTGTGTTTCCTCTTGAACTTTTTACGAATGGTCCTAAATGATCTACATGTATGATTGCAAAAGGTCTTTTACCAGATCTAATTCGATGCAATACTCCTGGTTTCTTAAACCACTAGGCATTTGAAACACATCGAAATGTGATGCATAACGTATCGTTTCATTCCTTTAAACTGGTATGACTCCTTGATTTTGGCAAAGTTCTATCTGCTGAAAAATGTCCCAAAAGATCATGAAATTTTACTACAATACCTTTTCTCATCGACTTAGGTATGACGTATAACAATTTTTCCTTTTCCTGACCTTTTACTTTATGAAATAATTGATTATTCTTCAAGACATAATTTTCAGTTACATACTTCTCTGCATTTGTTCTATCATTTATATTTTTCTTTAAAATCTATTAATTTGTGTAATTCTTGATCTGAATGCTGAATCATAAGAATTTGTTCATCTGTCGTTACTGTTAAATAAACTTCCAAACTCAATTATAGAGTTTTAAGATTTCTTCTGGTTGATCAACTGGTGATCGGCTCAATACATCTACGGGACTCATTTTTTTTACCTTTTCTGTACTTTATTTCAAGATCATATTCCTGGATCAGATTACTCCACCTTGCTATCTGAGGATTTGAAGTTTTCTTTGCGTTTAAATAAACTAAAGCTTGGCAGTCTGTAATTATCGTAAATCAAATTCCAATCAAGAATTGTCAAAGTCCAAACTATAGCCATTAATTCTAATTTGCTTGAATGATAATTCTTTTCTGTTTCTGTTGTTCCTTTACTTATACAGTAAACTAAATGCCACTTTTTATCTTGCAACAGCATTCCTGCCAGCCCCTTGCTGCTCGCGTCTGTGTGCACTTCTGTTTCTGCTTCCGGATTATATAACTCTAATACTGGTTCATTAGTTAAATGGTCTTTTAAAGTACTGAATACTTCTTGCTGATCTTCATTAAAATAAAATGCTTCATCCTTCCTCGTCAGTCTCGTTAAAGGCTCAGCTTTCTGTGCGTATTTCGATACAAACCTTCTAAAAAAACTTGTAAGACCTGTACATTTTTTAGCTTCATGTTCATTGTTTGGTTTAGGAAAGTTTAATATGAATTGTACTTTTCTTGGTCCAGGTTGCATACCATTTGATTTTATTAGAAATCCCAAATACTCAACTTCATCTTTTCCAAATTCGCATTTTGTCAGTTTTGCTTCTCTCAATCTATCAACGCTTTTCTAAGTTTCTCATCATTTCTTTCCACGATTTAGCCAGAATTAATATGTCATCCAAATAGCATAATACTTCTTTATTAAGCAATGGACCTAAAACTTGATTCAGATGTCTCTGAAATTCTGCAGGAGCGTTAGCTAACCTAAAGATCATACCTTCAACCTGACCAGTATCATCTGGAGTGATGAAAGCTGTTTTCAGTTTCACTTCTTCAGTTAAAGAAATCTAAATATTCATGAGCTAAGCCCGATGTAGTGAAATCTTTACATTCTCCAAGACATTCAAGAAGATCATCTATCCTAGGGAGTGGAAATTTATCTTTTAACAGTTTGCGAATTCAACTTTCTGTAATCTACAACTAATCATAGTTCACATGTCTGTTTCCTTACGAGTAAAACTGGGCTACCATGCAGAGATCTTGTTTCAGTAACAATTCTATATTTCTTCCATTCATTTATTATCTTCTTTTATAGAAGCACACTCCTTGGCATTGGTTGTATACGACTTCATGCAAAGAGACTTACTCCCTTCTAATTTCTTTAATATCCAACTTTGTTAAGTTTGTACACCCTAATTCCTCCATATTTAATGCAAAACAATCTCGATACTCATTTATCAAATCTAAGACTTCCTGTTTTCTCTCTGGCATAATATTGTTATTAACTTTAATATCTTCTAAAGTAATCGGTCTCTTAAACTTTTTAATTTCATTTATTATCATTATTTCCTTTTGATTTGAATTTTCAGTTTTCTGATCTGCACTTGATTCAACTAATTCTGCTACTTCTGCTCTACCGATACACTGGTTTTCTTTCAAAATTAATTTTCGATCACTGTAGTTAGTGACTGGTATCACAGTTTCTGTATGTATTACTTCCAGTAAGGACCCCCAACTCCCTTCTGATTCACTTGTTAAAACGTAACTGTTATTTATTTCATCAGTTTTAGTTTTCACGAAATTAATCGTATTACTTTCGATTTCAATTTCTTGGGTAGCCTTCAGTTTAATTTGCAGAGTGTTGATGTCTTTCTGTATCTGTTAAAATGGACAATCGTTAGCATAGCGTATGTGCAAGGTATTACCTCTCTTGGCATATGCAGTATGAGGTAAATCAATCCATGTCGACCAACTAATAAGTCGCATTTCATCTTCTACAATTAAAACTGTAATGTTCTTTCCTTCCACATTATCAATCTCTAAATTAACAGTTACTTTTCCCAGTGTTCTAGCAGTTGGTTTACTCTGGTTTCCAAAGCCAAAGCCAAATTCCTCCACATCAGGTTTTGTAATAAGATTCAGTTTCTTACCCACAGACTGTTTCAATAAACACGAACTGAACACGTATTTATGACTGCAGTAATGTCTTCTCCATTATTGATGCGAGCATATTTTAATGGATTAACTGGATTTCCATTATTTTCAATGGGGAAGTTTGTTTCTAGACGAGAAATTCGTTATACAAGCTCCAAAGCTGGAACAAATTAAAGTCGTATCTCGAAGTTTCGCTGTAGTTTAAGAAATTAAGATCTTTTGTTTTAGTTATGTCTGCTGAAAAGATAAAATATGCATATACTTTTCAGACTTTCCCTTTATTATTTCCTCAAGGAAATGGAACATTTGCGTTGTGGACCATTTGTCATTGCGATTTTTTGATTTCGCATAGTGGAAGGGTTGATGTTCTCAAAGATGTGGGTACAGAAAAACACAAGGGCAACATGAGTTCTATTGAAAGTAGGTGAATTTTTCTGTGGAGACAAAGGACCAAAAAGTTATTAATGCAAAATGCCTGCTGTTTCTCTTTGCCTTTTTACTTTTGAGCACAATCTGTCAGTGAATGCATCGAATCATGCTGCAGCTTAATTTAGAAAAATGTTTCCCGATAGCGAAATCACTAAGAAATACTTAAGTGCAAGGACCAAAACAGCTGCAATAGTTAAAGAAATAGGTATGAAAAATAAATCTTCAGGTACTGATTGCATTAAAACAGTTCCATTTTGCCTCCCTACCTACAATAATACAATTCAATATATAGCAATAATACAATTCAAAACTATTTTTTTTAATCCAGTTTCTTCAGAAATTGAGTGTAGTTCACTTTCTGTCCCCACTTTAGAAGGACATTTAACAGGGTTTAAAATATCAAGCTAATTATTAGAACTTTAAAAGAAAATGCAGTTACTCTGGAGAATTGTTTAGCACTTGATGCTGATAATACACCAGTAATAATATGCATGAAGACTAGTATTGCAGGTATTTTAAAAAAGGAAAATTCAAATTTTGATATTATAAAGTGTATGTTACCTCTTAAATTTACCAGCTGAAAAATAGGCATCTTTTTTACCAATAAATGCAGATGAACACATTGTTAATATTTATTATTATCTTGAAAAAAGTTCTAAAAGGAAGAGAAAATTGAAACAATTCCAACAGCTGCGTAATACTGAAATAAGAAAAATTTTGAAACGTATGTACACACTGGCTATCTTTAAAGGAATGTTTATCTGGAATCCTTAACCAATGAAACCCACTTCTTCATTTTTTAAAGAAGAAGTAAATGCCTCTAGAGTTAAGATTAAGAAAAGGATCTGTTGAAAGTTATAAAATACCTAAATAGTAATACAAAATATAAGCATAAAGCTGATACAAATTTCTCTCAAAATAAAAAAATAATTGGGCAACAAGGGAAATATTTTTCGATTACTTATGTTTATGTTGTGAAGAACAAATATTTGTTTTTTCTTTGGGCCTTAACAAAGCTTCCTGCTTTTTTGTACAATTACTTTTGCTATCATTCTGTAATCTTAACACAGTTCTACAAAGCAGAATTCCATTAATTCATGGGTACTGTTCTGTTATAGGGGCCTGAGTCCGAAATGTATGGATATATGCATGTGTGTATGTACAGGGTGATCAGCGAATAAGCTCTGATTTCAAAATTAAATATCTCTACAACAAAGATCGATAGAATTATGCTGTAAACTGTACATTTATTAGCAAAACTGTAAAAATGGTGTACAAAAGTTTAGGAAATTTAGTTACGAAAATCGTTAACACTCTGCGCTGAAAACTCTCGTGCTTTGATGCCGCTCTGATGACCAGGAAAAAAAAAAAACACAATAAAGTGAAGCAGCCTTTGCAATCAAAATAAATTTTTTTCAAAATGTTCACCATTCAAAACAATAAGGTGCGTAAATGAACAATGAAATTTGACATCACGTCATGCAATGTCTCGACGGAAATGGAATCACATGCAACACCAGTCAACAATTCAAGCTGATATAGAGTAGCGGGATTGTTTCAATAGACAGTGGCTTTCAATGCGCCCCACAGAAAGAAGTCGCAAGGACTCAGATCGGGAGAATATGGAGGCCAAGCTATTCCTGTGTTGGTAAATTGCAAATAATCTAACGCAGTTACACTATTCCCAAAGTATTCGTGAAGAAAGCAAAAAACTTTATCTGTTTGATGTGGTCGATACAAGGTCGATCATCACACGCTAGTTGAGTGCTGACAAATTGTTCCAAAATTGTAACGTAACGTTCAGTAGTTATTGTTTCTCGTACAAAAAAGGTTCCGATAATGCCTCTGGCACGTACCGCAGCCCATGCAGTAACTTTAGGTGAATGCAGTGCTTTCTCTTCAATGAAATGAGGATTTTCAGAACCCCAAAATCTCCAGTTTTGTTTATTAACAATTCCATTCAAATGAAAATGTACCTCAACTGGGAACCAGATGCAGCTCATATCAAATCTGCCATTGTCGATCATTGTTAGAATCTGATTCGCAAAGTCAACCCTTTGTTGCACAGCTTTTATGCGTATGGTCTGATGACTTTGGATTTTGTATGGAAACAGCCATAGGCTATTTTTTAATATTTTTTGTGTATTGGTGTACTTCAAACCTGTCTCTGATGCAATCCGTCAGATGTGTTTCCTAGGATTTTGCTGAACAATTCCAGAAACTTTGGCTGCATTTTCAGGATTGACTACAGTTTGCCTAGGCCCAACATTTCCCTTTTGATCATCAGCCGCACTACCAGTTCGTTCGAATTTCGCAAAGAGCATGCGAATGGTTTTCGCATCGGGTCCAACTGGAACATTGAATCGTTTTTGAAAACTGCGACGTATTGCCGTAGGATTGCGTTCTAATCGGTGAAATTCCAGAACCAGAAAAACACGTTGTTCAATGGAATACATTATTTCACTTTCTACATTAACCTCGATGCACATTTTAAAGGCTATTGATAGGTCATTGCAATTAGAGCGCCATCTGTTGATTTTAGTAACTAAATTTTCTAAACTTTTGTACACCATTTTTACAGTTCTGCTAATAAATGTACAGTTTACCGCATACTTTTTTCGATCTTTGTTGTAGAGATATTTAATTTTGAAATCGGAGCTTATTCGCTGATCACCCTTTATGTGGTATGTGTATATGATGTATATGCACACATACATTCGTACTTGCATATATACTTGCATACATGAACATATACATCCATATATGCATACATACATTTCTTTATCCATTCCTAATAACAGAACAGTACCAATTCATGTTTTACAATTAATGATTTATGTTTCTGTTTAAAGACATGTTATCAAAGTTTGTAAACCCAATCTTTTTCTTCTAATTCTATATATGATGTGATTTATGGGGAAATAAAAAAATCAGAAGAATAGATTTGATAATATGGGCTGCAATTAACAAAATAGCGGAAGAACTTTCTGAGGAAGACAAAAATAAGCTTTTATTTCCATGTTAGAAACTGCTTCTGTCGAGTATGTGATTACATACTACATAAATTTCCAGTCAATGATGAAGTGATTTTATATGCTAAAGTTGCAGATGTTTCTGC
>KK120718.1:131044-165626 GCA_000611955.2 Stegodyphus mimosarum | reverse complement strand
TAAGGTTTAAGTTGGTTAATTTTTGCTTTCTAGTTTGATTTTTAAATTCTTTTTTTACTTCAAGTTTTTAACTTTTAATTTTATGGATTATTTCATTTTTAGTTTTCTCATGACTTTTAAAATTTGTTCTTGAATTTACTTTTGTATTTGAAATGAAAAGAGAGTGTAGGGGATATGTCTTCTAAAGTAAGCATCTAGTTTAGATTAATTGTGTTCTTAATGAGAAACTTTAATTATAAAGATTATTTGCTTTTTAACAGGATTCTTTTGGTTTATGTGGACAAATATCTTTACTTTGATTGAGTATCAATTGTGAATTATGATTTGAATCTACCAAATAGTTTGATGTTTACTTGGAAGTAAGATGAAAGACTCTCTCTTATTTTAGTTGTTAACTGATGGTTGGTTTATCTCCTTAATAAGTTAGCAATAACTGGTTTTTCAATACTTAAATAACTTTTACTTTTGATTTTGGCATTTTTGCGATTTAAGTTTTTCTTAGCTGTTTTTAAAACAAAAGAGGACTAGAAAATTCTTTTTTTTTTTAATTCTGATAATTCCTTTTTGATGATGATTTTAAATTGAATTTCTGTTCCTTGGAGATGTTATGGGGAAAGTTTTTCTTATTTATAATTTCTTGTGAGTTTTTCTGATATATTTTTTTGAATAGATTTCCAGTTGTACTTCATTTAATCATGAAAAATGATGATATTGATGTTGCAACTGCAATTTATAAGTTATAAAACCAGCTATGATTGACACCAAGTGAAGTTTAATTGGAAAACTGAAAGCTGCTGATGGAATTTTAAAGCATAGTGAACTGTCTAGAATAATGTTGGCCCTCCTGATAGCAGTGCAGAGTGTAAAAGGATTTTCAGTGTTGTGAAACTAAGAACTACATTTAAATCTAATATTAGTAATGACACATTAGAAAAACTTTTAGTAGCAAAAGCAGGCCTATGTAGCAAGTGTTATTAACAAAAAAATTATGAAGTTTCTTTCTTAATGAAAGCAAAATCTACCACTGTTCATAGCATTTGTGTGAAAGTTTTTTTTTTTTTTTAGTTGTTAAAAGATTCAAATAATAAAAATATTTATTACATGTAAATATTTCTGCTCCGTTTGCATTTAAGAATTAGTAACTGAGCTTTCAGATATTAATTAGTAATTATTTAAAGTTAGTTCTTTATTTAAAAAAAGATATTTATATTGTTTAAAAAAATCTCTTTTTTTTTTTTGGCTGAGGAAAATTTGATTTAAAAAAATAATAATAAATAAAATAAAAAAAACCTGATTTTTTAAATATTTTTAAATTTTAAAATATCATATTTTTGAAATACAGTAAAGTTAAAAAATATAATTCTTTCTTATAATATGGGAAGCATATACTTGGCTTTTGGGGAAAAGATGATTATTTACATTTTTAGAATATTCAGCATATTATGATTGCATATAGCCCAGATATTTGGAGTTCTGTTGCAGTTAATACAAACAAATTGTGCTATGTGTCTTTTATATTAATACATAATATTAATATGAATTTACAGAGTGTATATTTAATTATTTTCTCCTCTAACACATTCATGTTGAAAAGGGTCTCCCCCCTTCCTTTCTTTTAGATGATGATGAGGAGGAGGGTAAACAGTACGACTCTTCTTGTGTTTTACTAGAGCTACCAACTGATGATGAGGATGATTAGATTTTGTTTCGTTTCATTACAAAAGTCAGTTTTAATGGCAAAAAAATGTTGTATTAGTGATTGTGTGATGTGTATGTGTGTAAAAATTGAAATGTTGTACAAATGTATATTTTTTTAAATGTGATAAATGTTTGTATTTGACATTCATAGAGTTTATTAATTATTTTATCCTGTATATTTAGTATATAGGGTAAATTTTTTCTAATGCTCTTACAGTTGCTAAAAATAAAGGAAATTTTAAAATCCGAAACTGTTCGGGATCTGCCGATGAGCAGGTTGCGATATGTGACGGTAACTTTTCTAAAGCATATTTGGTTGATGACGTAATGAAATATATATATTTAATACGCTTTCATTAATGAATGAAGTTATATATTTTAAAAGCTGACTGAAAGTACCATGCACGAAAAGCATTTAGATATCAAATACAATAAAGGTTGAAAATTTTTAAAGCTTAAATTTGTGCTCATGTATCGACTGAGGGAGTAGATGCATGTGTGATGATGACTTTTTATAATGTTATTTGCTGTTTAAATCTGTTTTGCAAGCCCATGAAATACAAAGAATTTTCTTTAATATTTATCTCATCAGTGATTACGGTTGTAGCATTTAATAAAAACGTAAATCTTGTTATGTTACAGTATGCATTATGATCCAAGAATTTACAGATTGTAGATTTTACTCAAAACATGCATTTATTCTAATACAGTGGTTCTCAAATTTTTTTTTGCCGCATGTACCCCTTTACTATTCTAGATCCGAAATTCGAAAAATGCATATATACTTATTTAAAGTTAGATTATTTTTTAATGTGTTTTATAAATTTAACAGGGAAATGCATAGAAACTGTTGATAAATACCAAAACTTAGTTTTTTATATTCATAAACTAAGTACTTAACAGGTAAATAAAAGGCTGATTGCACTCTTCCCTGAAATTCACGGTGGTTGAGAACTGCTGCTGTAGTAGTTTTATCTAAAAATTTTGAGCAGTGTTAATTTATTAGGTAAATTTAACTTTTATTTAAAAATTATCTTGAAAAATATAAAGGAGTAAACGTGAATTGGTTAAAATTGCAGAGCAACATATTTTTTACAAAACAAAATTTTGGTTGACAGTCCAAGCATTATTATAAAGCTGATATGGTGAATCAGCTACAGTTAAAATTGCACATATATTAGAAGTTTAAGAAATAGTATTTTTATATGGCTTACAATGTATAGTTGACTGAAGAAATACTGTTAATTTGCATTTTTAATTAACAAAAAATCTAGTAATTGTAGCAATTTTTGGGAGGTATATTAGCTCAGTAAATTTGAAATATAAAAGGAATCTTAATGGAAAAATGTAACTTCTGAAAGAACATAATAATATGAGTGTGTTTATTCTTATGTACTTAATGTCTGAAAGTCTGTTAATCTTATTAAATAGGTCTGGAGATAAAAATGTTCATGCAGAATCATATGTATAATAATACAATTATTCGTCTAAAGACTCAGAAATCTAATCCATTTTTAAAAAATACGTTCTGCCACTTACAGGTAGTTCTTGCACAATAAATTTTAAATCTAAAATCTTGGATCCTCCCCTCTCCTGTTAAAATATTCAAATGTTTAATTTCTTTGTGGTTATTTTATGAAGAGCAGATATTTTCATAAAAGTTGATATGTTAACCAACCTTTTGTTATTAGAAAAAACAAAGAAATTTGTTTTTATTTTGTAATGAAATTTTTTCTGCATTTTTATAGCTCTTAAAAAAACAGGTATTTACATATTAATGCAACCACCTTGGTGCAGTTTGGCGATTTTTTACATATGACAAAGTAAAAGTTACTTATCGATTGCAAATTGGTAATTTTCATGACTTTACAAAGACTTTTTACAAAGATTCCCAAACTATTGATATTTATCATAAATCTACAGACATTATCAGCATACAAAAAGAAAACAGTTTAGTGATTTGAAATGCAACTTTGAATAATTAAATAAGAATTACATCATACATTAAAAAAATAAAATGCTTTTGTTCGTCACCAAATCTTTCTATAATTTTTTTATGTTAATTTTCTCCTCAAATACACGATCTCTGTTTGCTGTAAAAAAATCATTGTATTGCATTGCACAAACCTCAGCAACACTATCTACCAAAAGCATTTCTAGTTAGTTTCCTTTATAGGTTTATTGGCAAAATTCAGTATTTGTGCAGAAATTTTACTGCAGTTTCTTTCATTGCTGGAAAATTTCTTTAGAGCATACTTATAATTAAATTTAAGGCAAAAATATCACTATTTGTCTATAAAAAACATTTGGAACTTGAAATACAACAAAAATGGTGATAGTGCTTGACTGAAGGATTGTCATGAACATGTTTGAAGAATGCACATAGTTGCCTGAGTTTGGACACATTCGGAAAATTTAGTGACTTCTTCTAAGGGAGTTGCAATAACATATAAGTACCAAAATTTCTGTTTTATGCAAGCTTGTGCAGAAATGTTGCTGTTTTAAATATTTTATTAGTATTTATGTTATTTAGTTAAGTAGACAGTTAAATTAATCACATAATTATCGAGAATGGCACAAAATTTGAAAATTAATTTACTTTCTTCAGATCAGTAAGGATTTGATTGTGAGGTCTAGAAGAAATAATGCTATTATTTCTGTATTTTTTCACATAAATAATTCTACATAAAAGGAATATTGATTTAAGGTTCTTAAGAATGTTTTCTAAGAAGGTCTGTTAAGACTTCTTATGTATGTGAAGCTAAATATATAAATGCTAGTTCCATCATAATTGTATGATATTTTTTCATGTTTTATGACAGCAGAAACTTTCGTGCTACAAGAATTTTTGTTTCATTTTAGCATAGTTTTTTCATGTTTTTACTTATTTAAAAAATTGGTTTATTTCCAATTATCATTTGATTGTTTTTTGCTTAATAATTAGTTTTTCATCATTTTAATGGAATATTTTGAACTAGTTTTTTATTGAATTTGGCAGGAAAGCAAAATGTTTTGTTTCTCTAATTTATGTAAAATCTGTATTTTGTTTTATGCAATCTGATAGCTAAATTTGTGTCCCCCCCCCATTTTAGACGTGACTTTTTGTATGTTTGGGATTAATTTTACATGATTAGACTATAATAGCTAGTTTTCATTATTATGAAAATGAATTGTGAAAAATATGCTTTCAAAATGCTATGTTGTGCAATTATTGTAAACTTGTTTTGTAGCAACAATTCATATTTATATTCACTTGTATATTAATAAATAATAAGGTATTTCAAATGCATTGAACATTCTCGTGACAATCAGTCAAACTCCCTCTAACCTGACCCAAACTATTAAACATGTATTAGGCAACCAGTGAATGTCTAATCTAAAGTGACCACATGTCCCGATTTTTGGAGGACTGTCCTGCGTCCCGCCAATTTTTAAAAATGTCCCGCTTTTCAGAAAATATGTTCATTTACTGTAAAAATATATTACCTATTATTTACTAATTATTATAGTGAGTATGAAGAAATAAAAAAAAACACATAAAATGCATGCAGGGTAAACTAAATTAGGCGATGTAACGAGTTAGATTTACTCAGTGGTGTTAAATCATTGTCGTTACGTCTTGTCAAAGACTATGTATTGTTAAGAAGGAAACTGTCCCCAAAGCAGAAGTGGCTTCATCGCGTTGTAGAGGGAAACAGTTGCACATGCACAAAATAGCTGTCGAAGCAAATTCAACTTTAATACCATTTTGTGCATGTGCAGAATAGTTGTTGAACCGGTGTCGAAGGTCACGTTTGTGAAGAGTTCATTCATACTTCTGTGACACCTTTTTCTTTTCCCATCTGTATCGACGTAAATCAAAATGCAGATAAATGCGAACTGCTGTTAAACAGGGCAGTTTGTTGTTGTTAATTTAACTTTCGACTTATTATTTGATTGACAAAGGAAGGACAGTAGTCGCACAGCATAACGGTCAATAATGTAAAATTTAGTACTCTTTTTTTGCCTTTGTAGTAAATTATTTATTTATAGTATTTACCCATAAAATAAAAGATGAGTAAAAAAAGAGAATGTAAATTTATTGTCGAGCTAAGCAGATAATTTCGACTTATTAAAAAAATCAAAATAGCCTATATGGTACCGTGTAATAAATGCTTTCATGACTAAATTATAATTCTCATTTCATCCCATTTGTCCCGCTTTGGCTCAATGAAAATGTGGTCACTTTAGTCTAATCTCAAAATACAATGAATTACATTCTGTGTAAATCTTATAGATTAAAGCTTTATGAATTACATTCTGTGTAAATCTTATAGCAAATTAAAGCTTAGAATTCTGTATTTTAATATTTTTTTTTTTTTTTTTGCATAAGAGTAAAATCATTTTCTAGTGAAAACAGCAATTAAAACCTCTATGAATGTTCAATTGTTTTCATTTCATGTGCAGCGTTCAAGTTAATTTTACATTTATGATTTATCACATTTCTATAACTGAAATTTTATGAATTTTTATAATTTTGAAAAACTCACCTAGTTTTATGAGTTTAGCATGCAAAAATCATTTTCTACGAATTTCGCTATTTTTTATTTGGCTCCAAAAATATGTAAGTTTGGAGATTTGTTGCCAAATTTGTAATTTGAGTAAGTGCTTCTGGTGGATAATTTAGTTACTGTTTAAATTCTGCCCTGTATAATATCAAAAAAGAATTCTTTCTTTTGGGATATGAATTCATTCATTGACCATCTCCAAATTAGGTGATTTGTCAATAAGATCAATTTGTATTATTTTTGAAAAATCGTACCGATTTTATTCTTAACATAAGAGTATTATTATGATATTATTAGGACAAAAATAATGTGTTCAAATTAAGTTTTTATAAAATAATGTTAAAATAAAGCATTCCCCTCCCCCCTCTGTCATGCTTAAAATTTTCTTAGACTTCTATTTTGGAAATTTTTGAATGTTTTAATTTTGAAATTGGGTACATTTCTCTTATGCACCTGCTTCATATTTTAGTGGCTTTTTAATTGTAAGCAGTATCTTGCTATAAGAATAGTTTATAGATGATAAACACACATACTGCGGCAGGTGATGTCTGGGTGCATACTTTGCACCTTCAGGTACCAAAAACTGTAGCAGGTGCATAACAGAAAAGTACCTTAAACTGAAATAAAAGTAGTAAATGTTATAAAGCTTACTTTCAGAATAATTTTTCAGCAAAAAAGCGGCTCCAATTAGGTTAAAATTATTTTTGTCTATTTTTTTATATTTTTTATGATTAAATGTTTTCATCTGTATAAATGGTTCAGAATATTCAGATATTAATAATTTTCTTTGCGTTTTACACTCTCCCCCTGAATTTTATGCAGATGATCTTAGCAAGTGTGCAGTTTATACTGATTTTTTCCCCTTTCTATGCAGTTGGCAGCAGGTCAGTGTTCAAGTGCTGTTCCATGCCACATGTAGATATCACTTCCCCCTTTTTTTGTGTGTGTGTCCATTATACTTATAAATCACAGTCTTTGTAACTTAGAATTATCAGATCTATAGTTGCTATTGTAACAGCATTGAGAGAAATTAAGAAAACGTATTTGGCAGATATATTCTTAAGAATGTGAAAGAATCAAAGGAATAGATGAGAATAAAAAATGTTTCAGAATCTTATTTAGAATATATTCATCCATTGCAAGTTACATTTGAAAGTACCAATAATAAAGTATTAACATTAATAAGGACTTAGTGACAATCTTTGTAATTAACAATTTTATTAATATAGTGATGTTAATAAGCTGATATATTGCACATTTACTTTAGTGCTGTTCTTTGAAAGATTCTTAAGAGTTTGGAATATGTTATATACATAAAGGCAAATTTATAATCCCCGCCACATTCCTCAAAAGACCAAAAATCATCTGAAATTGTAGGTGGTTGTCATTGAGAGGGTTCTTTGCATTTGCTTGAATTTTTGTTTGCAATGATAAATATTTTGCATTTGTAAATGAAGTGAAGATATTTGATTAAGATTTAATTTTCTTGCTCATTTTATTTCCTTCAATAATGGAAAAGACAGCTTCCTAGAGATATCCAGTTATGTTTACTTATTTTTTGTATAACGTATTTGATTAAAAAATGCCTCAATATACATAAAAGGGTACCTGTCTTCTTAGTTGTAGTCTTGGTGCAGTTCGGACTTACGAAACTGCAGTTTGTTGTAAATATCCATGAAATAATACTCACTGTGGTAAACAATAAATCAGCAATTCATTCAACGCCTATATAACACAGGTTATTTAACATTTGTAAAGAGAAGGAATTTAATATAAATTTTCATTTATTATACTATATAATACAATTTTTGTGCAATTTATAATTTTATATTTGTAATATAATTATATTTTTTGTGCATAATTCAATAGAACTCATTTAATAGACAAATTATCATTTTTGATACAATTATATAAGCAGTTTATTTAAAATAGCATATATAAACATGCCATACTGGAAAATTTATTTTTTTGCAAACTCTTTCTGGTGGCCACAACTCAGGAATTGCTTCTAATAATGCCTGAGGCATTACATATAGCATCTTTTACCACTGACGGGAGATTTAAATTCGCAAGCATATCAAGTACCTTACAATGAAAAACCATTCTATTGACATGATGCAATTAAAAAAAAATCTGTTTGATGTTTAACAGTTTGTCTCTCACGCATGTGCAGATTGGTAACCATTTGTTTCTCTCCAGTGCACCAAATCTACTTTATCACCAGGGCCAGTATAGAAGACAAGTACCCATAACAGTGTAAATACACTGCATATTAAAATGTTGAACTCGCCGCCAATTAGTTATTACTGTACATTGCTATTTTTTTTATCTAAATCACTTTTTTTAAGTGATTCAGCATTTTCCTAAAAAATAATTTTTGTGTGGAAGTGTTTTAAAAGCCTGATTGGTTACTTTGAATATCAATGTTACTAAATGTTTACTTTGAATGTCAATATTTATCCTTTTTTATTTGCTAAACTTTTCATAGTTAGTTTCCTGCCTCCCCTTAGTTTGGTAAATATCAAAGCCTCAGTAAAAAAAAAAAAAAAAAAAAAAAATTAAAAAAAAAAAAAAAAAAAAAAAAAAAACAGAGAAATGGTGGTTCTATTCAAAAAAATAATTTTTACATCCTTTTCTTGCATACAGTTAAAAAAGAATGTTTGTATTTATTGACATTAAGATATATTTATGTTCATTTTATGTATAGCATAAAAAAAGCTATTGTATATATGTAAATAAAATGTTTTAAATTACGTTTTAATTTTTTGTGCGATTGATTTCTTGTATGTGTACTTTTTGCTTGTTCTGTCAGATAGTCAAATCAAAAAAGCGAATTATGTTTACGTTCTTTGTAGTATTGCCATTTTTGAAGAGGGCCTTATTCTTTTCTGTTTTTCTCAGTTAAGCCAGCAATGTTGTTTTGGCAAAAAAATTGTCTGTAATAAATTATGCTTGATTATATTATAGTAAGGAGTTAATGATGAACAGTTGGATTTAGAATTATGTATTTTACATGGATAAAGGTCTAAGCATGAAAATACTGGAGGAAATTATATTTTGTTTCAAAAAAATTAAAATCATTTGGATAAGCAAGAAAAATTTTTAAAGTTTACACACTGATGCAGAAATGGCATACAAGAGTTCATTTTCATGCAGCTATTGAGTTAAATACTGAAATTTCAGACTGGCATTTCTCACTTACCAAGATTATTATATCCTGGAACTTTCAGAGGGGAGGAAGAATATGGTTTTGAAATACAAAAATTATGTGTCAGTTAGTACTCATAGTTCCAAATGTCATCTTAAATAATTGGTGGATCTGAAAGTTCAGGACTAATTCTGTTGGTAAAAAAAGTACCTTCTTTACCCAAATTCGAACATCATCTTCCTCGAAATAGTCATTTTGCAAAACAATGAATGGGTCTCAGCATTTCTGCCACAACTGAAATATGAAATTATTTTACATAATCACATCCATAACCTTCTATGATTTGTGCTGGAATTTGGCAACAGTGTGAAAATAGCGGCTTTGTATCTACATGTTCATCTTTAGGGAAAAGAAAGTAGGTAAGAACTAAATTTGGCAAGCACAGAAGCTATAATATTGTTAGAGATTTTGTATTTTCGTAGCTATTTATAGTAGAATTGTAATTAAAATTGTTTCCTTTTCCCGTGCAATGCAGTGTGTGATGACTTTTAAGGGAAAGCTATGCCCAAAATGTAAAAATACAGGAGCACACTCATTTAATAAATAGATATCTCATTAATTGCTTTTGCTTTCCAGAAACCTCGAGAATAGAAAGTATCAGAATGTTCTTGTGCATGGTTAAAAAGCTTATCAAAGCTGAAGAAAAACATCTCAGCTCAGTTGTTTTAAGTGAACTGTAGTTGTTTACTTAGTGCTGTTATTGATTGTAGCGAATTCGCGGTGAGATCAGATTAGCTTTCTCTGTGTTTTGAATTCGGTTTTATAGAATGTTTTAGGAGTTTAAAATGTAACTACTTTGTGATATTGTACGAATATCTCTGAGGAAATTTCAGCATTTTGTTTTATTTCTTGGGATAAGAATAAATTTTATTAACTTTTTATCGACTTGTGCATTCAATCCATTACGAACCCGTGCGCACGCAACAATATGTTATGGTTAACGAGAATCACCCAGCTGAGGAATGCTCACTGATAAGGTGCATTGTTGTCATTGAGAATCTAGTATGCTTATGGTATGTTCAAGATGTTCTAATTAATCCATATGACTCCCTTCATTCTGCAAGCGAAATTTTTGGTGGTTATGCTTGTGGAAAGTCTTCCATGCTGCTTTTCGTCCTCAAGGCAGATTTTTCCACTTTTAAAGGACCTGCTTAATTTGAATTCAGAATGTCTAAATATATTTTATACTAGAATTGCATTATAAATAGCTTGATAATCTGATATTACACAACAAATACAGGTCAAATTGGAGTTTTAAAATGCACCATGCAGTACGAAAACCAATTTTTCAGATTTCTAACTGTATACCTTTACATCTTCAAACATATGTATTTACTAATAATTTTTTTAAAATACACTCTTAGCCCAAAATGATGACGCAACGAGAAGATATAAAGCAAATTGGACACAAATTGATAAGTTTATAGGTCTCGACGGAAAATGCAAAATTTTACATTTTGTCTGCCAATGAATGAACGGTTGTCGCTACAGCGCACCTGGCAGGATATTTAATAGGAGAAATTACGATTCCAGGTCATAAATTCTTTACGAGTTTCATTCCGTGTACTCTGGTAGACAGTAACTATGCCTCGCATACAGGTGCGCGAACGATATGCGAAGATGTCAGAATTTGAGAGAGGTCGTGTAGTTGGGCTCAAAGAAGCCGTTTGGTCTTATCGGCGAATAGCTCGAAATTTGAGCAGAAGCGATGCGACTATTAGACGATGTTGGCAGGAATGGGTGAACCATGGCCGCACACAGCGTCAAGAAGGAAGCGGTAGGCCTAGAGAAACGACAGAACGTGAAGACTGAGCAATCGTCAGAACGGCACTCGCAGCTCCATATGCATCATTATCATCGATTGTAAGTGCAACTAGTGCTTCAGTGACCGCGAGGACCAGTCATAGACGGCTTACGGAAAGGGGGGACTGATGTCACGGCGCCCCTTGCGCCGACTGCTATTGACCTCTGGACAACGTCAAGCCCTTTTGCGGTGGTCTCGGGCTCATTCGCACTGGAATGTCACTGACTGGAGTAGAATAGACTTCAGTGATTAGTCTTGCTTTGAACTGAGCCCCGATGACCAGCGAAGGTGAGTCTGGAGACGCCCCGGACAGCAGTGTGGCACCAACCTGTCTTCCGGCAGACAGGCCGACAACCAGGAGTGATGGTCTGTGGATGCGATGGATTGCCATTTCATTTCATAGTAGGACCCCTTTGGTTGTCATCCGTCGCAACCTTATGGCACAGCGGTACGTCGACGATGTTCTAAGGCCCGTTGTGTTGCCCTTCATGTCATGCCACTCTGGACTTGCATTTCAGCAAGATAATGCCCGCCCCCACACTGCATATGTTTCTACTGCTTGCCGAACATTACCTTGGCCAGCAAGGATTCCAGATCTCTCTCCTATCGAGCACGTTTGGAGCATAATGGGCAGGGTCCTCCAACCAGCTCGGAATGTTGACGATCTAACGCGCCAGTTGGACAGAACTTGGCACGATATCCTTCAGGAGGACATCCGCAACCTCTATCAATCGATGCCAAGCCGAATAACTGCTTGCATAAGGGCCAAAGGTGGACAAACGCGTTACTGACTTTTTCACTTTGTAAAGCTCTATCACTTCAATAAATCATCCAATTTTTTTCAAACTGTAATTATTTGTTTCTCTATACATCACTTCTACCGATTTTCGTCCCATTCGGATAACTTCTTCTTGGTGCGTCTTTTTTTTTTTCTTTCGTCTAAGGCTGTAGAAATGGTAAAAATGCGGTCCAAGTTCTCACTTCTGAGCCGGGTTTTAGCATTTTTATGTCTTGTAAAGGACAGGATAGTTTTTAAGAAGGGTGTTGAATCTTTGCTTTGTAAATATGGATAAAATTGTCTTGCAATCTGAATCACACCAGCAGAAAGTAATATATTACTTTTGCCTTTAGAAGTTATGCAAATTCATCAATATTTTTTGTCTCTTTATATTGTTATCAAATAATTAATAATTTACTTATAAGTATGAAATTATTAATAATTATAAACATTAAGTTATTAATTAACAATTTAATTATAAATATTAACATATTGTTACGTGTGTATGGGTTCGTAATGGATTGAATGCACACAGAACCGATGATAGCTTGATAAAATTTATTTTCCGAAAAAGACTTTACAGTTCTGGAACTTCACAAAAGTACTCATACAGTTGTTCTCAGTAGGGCATAGCACAATCGGTAGTTGTTTCAAACTATTAATAACGTTAAACACAATGTTATGCGAAGTGCATCTAAAGAGCAAAGCTTCTACAGATATCTCTCAATACTCCAAAGTCGGCTCTGAATTAAAAACAGAACTGACGCGCTCTCTGCGGTCTTATACAGTTTTTTCTCGGCTGCTGGGATATCTGTAGTACCTTCCATTTCTCGAAATTACTGGAAGGCATCTATGAATTAAAGTTGTATATAAAGGCCAGATGCAGTTACATTTAGGGATCAATTTCCCCATATCTTTAGTTGCTGTGATGTCCCAGCGTTATATTTTTGTAATGTTAGATTTCTGACCGGAATAAAATGTAACATAGATGCGTATTGTTCATTTGGATGTCACATGCTCATCACAGCAAATATTTAATGTGACCACATGAAATTTGTTAGTCTACCCCACTCTGACCTTTTTTGAGCTTGCTCATGAAATTCTTTAATGAGAGGTATCCTCTACATGCTGACCTTCCTCCTCCCGTTTCAATGTTAAATGTTTCAATAAACTTTCAAAATTATTTTTTATGTCAATAGCTTGCGATTTTAATTGCAGTTTTTATTAAAATTATTGATAGTTTATAGCATGTTTTACTTGGTATGATACTAAGAACAATATTCTGTGATGAATGCATACACATTGTTACTCTAATGAGTAATTGTAACTCTAACCATATCTAATGAGGCTGACCAGGGCATTCAGCACAACGTTTTTTTGTCTTGAAGATATTCGCGACCATTTTTTTAGTTCTGTTCGATCTTTTAGCTGAATATTATCACTGTTTATTATACATTTATGTGAAGGATATCAATAATAATTAATATGTAATAATAAAAACTTTGAACAAAAAGAAATAATGAATTGACAATCTATTTATTTTTATTTGTATTACCAAGAGTGGGAAAGCAAAGAAATCAGTAAGTTTACTCACTAGGTATAATTCAGTTTCTGTTGGTTTTAATATTAAAGGATTATATGAAAAAAAAATTTTTTTTTTCATTTCATTGTAGTACTTAAACGTAGTGTATTTGTCACAAATTAACTTTCGTACTTGGTTACAAATGAGGCCATGCTTCCATAACTAGGTTTTAGTTATATGTAATAAGATTTTTAATTATTATAATTTTATGAATGGCATATTTTACAGTGCTGAACTTTTTGACATGTTTTCTAGATGCAAACTCTCGAGTCTCAGAATTCTGAGATTATTTCTAAAATTTATTGCATTAGATCTTTTCTTCTCGTAAATTATGTCACTTTTTATGTGGAGGACTTTTTAAGGCAAACTGGTTCGTATTCTTTGTCTTCTTACGCTGTGCAGCTGATTACAAGCCAAGACTGTCTCAGTCAGCTTCCGCCATCTTGGCCCATCCAACGCCACAGTTCTCTACCTATTGACATCAATATTCTTTAACACAAGCGCCTGGCCTCAGCCACCACCCCTGTTCTTATTGGTTGCCGTTTATGACGTCAGGTTGAAGAGATTTCATTATCTGTTTCGTTTACGTTAGGTGAACTTATAGTGCTTTGGCCTTGGTTATGTATAAATGTGAATTTGGTTATGTATAAATGTGAATTTGTGGAGCTGAGGCTCAAGCTTTTGGCGCGCAAAAATGCCGCGGGGAATTCATTTCGTCACTATATGACATCACAAGTCGTGTCCAATAAGAGCTTGGGGTGGTGGCTGGGGCCAGGCGCTTGTTTCTTTAACCACTTTTCCATATTGTCTAGGCACCTCCTCCGTCTCCTTGTTTCCTCTGGCTTTTGGAATATCAGTTTCTTCATTGAGTTTTCATCTCCATATCTGTTTTAATAAAGTTTTGCTGTAGTTTAAAATTATATCTTATTCTGCTGCATAAATTCTCGAAATCTTTCGTTCAAATGTCATCATTCTATCTTCATCTTCTTTATTCATTGTCCAACATTATAGGTCTTGTAAACTGTGTTTTAGTTTTACTGCTGAGGTATTTTTATTTAAACTGGTTTCGTAATTCATATTAGCATATGTTAGCCATATTGATTCAGTTCTTGATTTCAATAGTTATATCATCATTATTATTTATAATTGTAACCCAAATATTTAAATTGTTCAACCTCCTCAAAAACATATTTATTTATTTTTAGTGGTATCAGCTTATATTTTCTGTTTGTAACTGTCATGAACTTAGTTTTCTCTTTATCGGAGATCAAACGAATATACACTATCCTCCTAAAGTTAAAGAACAGCATGTTTTTGTGCCTAATTTGAGAATGAAGCAACATAGAAACAAGAAATTTACGGGGCATGTTCACTAAACAATTCTTTAATGAATGCGACATAGAATGTTTCTTCTTAAGTTCAACACAAATATGAGTTACAACAAAAAATTGCACTCTTGGCAGAGAAATCCAGTCTTGGAGAAACATACAAACATTGGTTCTAATAAGGAATGTGTCTACCCCTAGCTGCAATGTATTGGCGACAGTGAAATGGGAAGCAAGGACCAGACATGGAGTAATCCTTGTTCAAGCTCATCTAACGACCCTTGGAGGAAGACTGAAAGCAGCAACCTGTCTCCCAAGGTAGTGTCAAAGTTGCTGTATCGGATTCAGGTCTGGGGATTGAGCTGGCCATTCCATCCGCTCCATATCGTGACCTTCAAGATATTCTTCAGCAACCCGAGGTCGGTGCGGTCGCACATTGTCGTCCATCAGAAGAAGTCCAGAATCGGTAGCAGCGGCATATGGTCAGACCTATTGACCAGGGATCTTGTCTCGTTATCTCGCACCGGTGAAAGTTCCTCCACGAAACACATGCAGGTCAGTGTGACCACAGAGAGAGATCCCAGGCCAAACCATTATTTCACGACCTGTAAATGTATCTTTGGACAATATGGGATTGGTGGTGTATCTGGGGCGTTGTTCCCTCCAGATCAGCTGACTACCTGAATCACTCTCCAATGTGAACCTGGACTCGTCTGTGAAGAGAACAGACGGCCATTGTTGACTGGTCCAGGAGACATGTTCTCTTGCCCAACATAAACGAGCACCTCTGTGTTCTCGGATCAAGGGAACACAGTTAACTGGTCATCTTGCATACAGACCTGTATTGTGCAGGCGTCTGCACACTGTAGTAGCTGAAATTCTTGTTTCTGTTGCCACTAAATGATCTGCCATGAGCTGAGGCACAGTAATGTTACTTCTCCTTCGGGCCGAAAGAGCTAAATAACGTTCTCCCGCAGGTGGTGTTACTCTAGGTCTGCCTGGAATATGACTTCTAGATACAGAATCCTCAGATTCAAACTGATTCCATAGTCGGTGGACCACACTGCGAGAGACATTGAGACGTCTAGCAGCATTACTTTGATCCCCATTTCCATCCATCCGATTGCCCGCACCTCAAAGAATCAGGCAAACAACTTCTGGATATTGTCCACGAAACTAATAACAACTGAAGATCAACACTCGTGAATAAAAATTACAATTTTTGCATTTTTTCTTCAACTTCTGTGTAAGTGTTCATTTCTTGAAAACAAAAGTGGTAGCTATTGTTTTTGCATATAATTTCTTAAACGTCATTACTGTCAAGCATATGAACTATTAATTTAAACGTTACTGACATTTTTGTAATGGTGAGCTTTGAAAAACATGCTGTTCCTTAACTTTTGAAGGGCAGTGTATTTTGCTGCTGAGTGGAGAGCATAAAAAGGCTCAGTCATTGCCGCCTTCGTTCTTCCCGCGATATCATTGTCATCTGCAAAGGCCAACAATTGCACAGATTTTATGTGTAGTCTTTTGTGTTTGTATGCCCGAGTCTCATTACTTTTTCAATGACTATATTAAACAGCTGGCATAAAAGAGAATCTCCTTGCTTTAGTCCTTTTTCATTATGAGACATATCGCATAATTCAGTTCCCTGTTTTACCATTTACTTTTCTAAGTGTCATCTTTATCAGATTCATCAATTTTTCAGGCTCTCCCAACTCCAGAATCGCCTGAAACAGTTTCTTCCTATTAATGCTTTCGTAACCAGTTTTAAAATCAATGAAAATATACTATGTGTCTATATCATATTCTTTTGTCTTTTTAAGTATTTTCCTAATACTGTGTATTTGGTCAGTAATAGATCTGTCCTTTCGAATCTACACTGGTATTCTCCAATTATTATTATTATTATTATTATTATTATTATTATTATTATTATTATATTGTAAAAGCAACCAAATGTCCTGACAGAATATTTGAGAATATTTCAGAAGATGTGTTCAACTATGTAATCCCTCTGTAGTTCTTACACTCCAACTTATCTTCTTTTTACTTGTACGAAGTGAAAAGGAAGTATTGTAATCGCGAAAAATTTTGATTGTTATATTTCAAAGAAAATATCCATTTTGGCCGTTATCGAATGCAATTTAACGATGTTTTTGTGTGATATCTGAACGTAAGGACAGAATAAGGGACTCTTTTGCCCCCAAAAAGGATTGTAATATTGATTTAAAATGGATTCTGAAGATATTTTTTCGTGGTATCTGTGCGGACGTGCGTATGTATGTACGTATCTCGCATAACTGAAAAACGAGTAGACTAAGAAGTTTGAAATTTTGTATATAGGGCTGCTATACCATGTAGATGTGCATCTTCTATTTTGGTTGCAATCGGCCGCACGGAAAGTATAAATAATTGTAAACAATACAGTGAATTTTAAATGGTGCATTTGTTTCTTTTGTGGCTTATGCACTATCGACGAAGTAGATTTAATTCAATACAATAAGTTTAAATGAAACGCAAAATGCGTATAATTTAATATTCCGTATAAGGAAGTCATGTGGTGTACGCATCAGATTTTTTATATATTGAGCTTATGGAATCGTCCTCTTATTCTGTGGGCATTTTTTCCAGAGTCCGAACATTGGAGACCATAGCTTGTATTTCTTTAGGTTACTTGATTAAAGGGCGTGGCCTTGATACCATCCGGTCCAGCCAAAGTGTTATTATTTAAATTATTCATTGCTCTCGCCATTTCATCGATAGATGATGGTTCTAGATCTTCATCTAGATGGTTCCGATTCGCTCGATTCTTCTCCCAATTCATCCAAAGTATCTTTTCTATCAAGAGCAGTCTTGAAATGTTCTCTCCATCTACTAAGTGTTTCAGTTTTCTCAGTAATAAGCTCACCGTTTTTATTATTGCATATGTGTGTGCTAGCACAAAATCTTTCTCTGTTTCTTTTGAAAAACTGTCAAATTCTTTCTGTCACTTGTTTATAAATCTTCTGAATAATCTTTTTTCCTTCTAATTTCTCTGTACTCATCCTCAGCATTTCTTATATTTTTGCACTAGTAGACGGTACACTTGGTTTTTCTTTTCGTTAATTATTTCACATTCCTTGTCATACCAGCCCTTTGCTTTCTTTCTTTATTTATTAAGGACTGAAAGTACTTTCTCAGCTGCCTCTAATGTTATGGGCTTAATTTTTCCCCGCCTGAGACCATCACTATGTTCAATCTCAGTCATTATAAGTTTTACCTTTATTTTATTCCTATCCATAGAAATAATCATAAGGATTCTTAAGGTATCCGTGTTCAGGATTTCTTCCTTATGGTCTTTTTTTTTGGGGGGGGAGAGACATTTGGAAATTCTGCGTCTTACTTTTGAGTTGACAGATAATAGTCAGAGCCTATGTTAGCCATTCGATAACTTCTGGCATCAAGAAAGCTCAAGTCCAGCAATACGTGATCAATCTGTTCAATATATTCTGATCTGGGGAGTGCCATATGTTTTTATACATGTCTCTATGCGGAAAACTTGTGCTCCTGATGACCATTTCCCTTCCAAATGCGTAGTCCAAACGTCTATTTCCATTGTCATTAAACTCGTTATTCAGGCTATGCTCTCCAATGTAATAATAAATTATAATCTCTGCCCTTATTTACATTAAAGTAGCCTATCATCAATTTTATATCATTAGATGGGTATTTTATAAGTTTTTTTCCAGCTTGTCATAAAACATCTTTTTCTAATTCTTCATTGTTCTCAGTAGGTGCGTGTACACATATGATGCTCACGTTTTGTTCTGTTCACGGTCTTTAGTCGAATCTTGTAATTTCTTAACAGGTTGAAAATCTATAATTTTATCTCTAGTTCTTTTATTTACCATGAACCCTGTTCCAAAGGAATATTGTTTACCTTGGCACCTAAAATATAGGCTTTAACTTCTCTTGTCAAGTTTTTCCTTTTCTAGCCATCTTATTTCCTGCACAGCTAATGTATCAATTTTATATCTATTAACTTCATCTGTGATTTTTCAATGCTCCGCACTCTTGAACCGCTTGCGTACATTCCATGATCCAATCCTCATGTCCTTTTTCATTTTATGTTTTCTGTATAAGGCTCGTCAGTTTTTTTCTTCCTGAGATTTCCTAACATGTAATTTTTTATAGGGTGAGGTTGTCGGCCTCACGCCCAACCCTCAACCTAGCGGACGAGTCCTCTGACATAACCCCAGAAGCAGGGTACCCAGCTATACCCCTTGAAACTGGGTACCTATTTTAATCCCTTTTATGACACGCATAGGCTGCTATTACTTATATACTATAAAGGAAGTTGAAATCTCACTTGTGACAAAACAGTTTAATTAATATTAATTCATGTCCAAGAATAAAAGTTTCTTCATTTTATAAAGAATTTGAACTTAAAACTGCATTTTAACAGAGTTTAACCCATTGTAGAAAATTTTATAAATGTAATGAAAATTACTATAAATCGAAGTGCATATTTAAGCCATACCGACTAACTTCACCCAAAATAATAATTTTATTTTGAATGCATTTCATTTCTAAAAACAAGATACTTTATTTTGTTACTAGAAATTTAAAAATTACATCTATTACGTCTAGTCCCTCTAATTATATCCAGTTTACTTATCTAATATAATCACATTTAGTTTTGCTTTGATTACATTTGCAGAAATGGACAATGAAGAGGTATTAATTTCTGCAATCGTGTTTAAAAAACGTTGGAAAATTTAGAAAACAATCTTTCCCAAAGGAATTTAAATATCTCACTGATAACTTTGAAATCTGCATATTAGAAAACATTAATTCGTTAAAGTGAAGTCTTTGCCACCATCCAGGGGAAGAAAAACTGATCTTAAGGAAAATATAATTTCATGGAAATTCTTTTTACTGGGACAGACGTCATGTTCTTTGCCGCATTCAAATTTTTATGAGAAATTTATTTATAGCAGAAAGTCAATTTCTGGAGAATCAATCGAAGTATCTGAAAACTCCCGATTATTGCGCTGCCTTTTACTGTAAGACAAATAAATATTTCTTTTAATGTAACAGGAGATTTATATTCGTTATTTTTTATTTTAATGAAAGTTGTAAATTTATGTACTTGAAAAATGAAATAATATTTCGCCCATAGTGCAATATAAAATACTAATGTTTTTTCGAGAAAATTAAATAGTGGAATAGCTTCATAAATACAGTGAAATTCCGTTTGAAATAAAATAAATAAATGTAATTAAGTTTTAATTACTTAAATTCTAAAATGAAAGACCTAAACATGTTTTTACACTTACTGTGCCAAAAAATGTTTCTTTAATTCCCGTCAGTAAAAATATAATAAAATCAATACTAAAATATGTAGTTATGCCTTTTTTGAATTATACAGTTTTAAACCATTTCCGATTTGTAATAAAGACAATCAAATGAATATTTTAGAGAAAGTCCACCTGTACAGCATCAGAGCCATGCCATCAGATTTTAATGTCTGAAACCTATCTCATACTTGCTTCTCCTAAATCTATTACTGGCAAGTTCCTGACTCGCACAAATACGGTACAGCTCTGTATTGTACAGCTTCGCCTAAGTTAAATTATCAACTTTTTAAAAGTATGCATTGTAAAATATAATATCTTCATATTATTTAAATCAAAGCAAAAAAGTAAATTAAAAGACAAAATTAATTTCGTGCAATATAGAAATAATAAATTAACAGCTAATCCACGTAACTAGAACTTTGGATATCTTATTTCGGGTAACTGGCACCTTCTTTGTTTTCATATTTATGTTAAACGAGAAGAATAGCAAGAATGCGTGTATCTCATCTTACTTCATCTTTACGCCAAACATATTTTCCCAATCCTCATCTCTACTCTGTAAAATTACATTAAAATGATTCCAAAAGCCCAAGTTAAAAAATGGTTGTGATTACATTCTATATTTGAAGAAATTCTTGATTTTCTCACTTCTACAAAGTTCATGCATTCCTTTCCTTGACACTAGTCATTCTTACTGCGTTCTTAATAATAATTTTTTAATTTTGCTTCAATTCTTATAAATTAATTATACCTGCTATCACTTAAAATATGGAACTTATGAAGACTGTCATATAAACAGCTCAGTTTTATTCTGTTTACCATATGAGTTATTTTAATAGTACTTAAGCATTGCTATGAGGGTTATAGTACGGCATATATTCTTAGAAGAGTGTACTACAGATTTTCCTCAATTCAACTTTGGTAACAATAGCTGTTTCATGAACTGGAATTATTAATTCGTCAAAAGTTGTTCTTTTGGGTAGTAAAGTATGTAAAACTGTGTTGAATTTAAACTTTAACTGTTAAGCAGCAAAATACCTTTAGCAAATGCAGAAATATTTAAAATAATTTATTCCCATTAATCAGCTAACGAAATATTATACGGCGCTCTTACTTAATACAGTCATTTAAATATATTGAAGCTCTGCAGGATAAGAAAGTTATTTTAAATTTGTAATTAAAAAATCATATAGAATTGTAATTTATCAATGGAGAAATAATGGTGAAACTGAATGCACATTTTAAATAACTAAATATAATTTTTCCTTAATTTAGTTTCCAGATCCACGCTTTCGACCAACTGAGTTTTGTACCTATAACTATTCTTTCGGGCTCACCAGCGGCCGAACGGTAAAAGTCGCTGAACACTGCTAGTTCGGTCCGGGGTTTGAGTCTTAGCGAGCGGACCAGCTGCATGGACGCTTTCGTGGTTTTCACCATGTGTAACGTGGATAGGAGCCAGTTTCCCTTAAAAAGACCTCCACAGGGCATCCCTCCCTTTCCGTGTAGTGCCTAAGGGCAGAGTACGTAATAAGTAACAAACTATTTTTCCAGTATTACAGATTACGCAATAAATAGGTAATTTGAAAACTTCGATTGCAGTAAAAGATTGTGTCGATTTACGAAAGCTTTTCATTCAAAAAAAAATATTCGTTAGACAAGAAAATACTCAAGTAGGTAATCACCCTATAAATATAGTACTAAAACGGTTTTTCTTTCATCTAACTATGAAATGTAATAATTTAGTTCATTTCTGAAAGGAAAAGCCATTAAGCAAGAAAGAAATAGAGAAGAAAAACAGTGCTAAAGCCAAGCCATGAAAATTTTTTAAAAATATTTCCATGAAAAATGTACGTATTAAATGAAGAAATATATTTAAGTTTTTAATAAGCTATAATAAGAATTCAGTTTTTTACAATAATAAAATTTTAAAATTTTGGAAAAATATAAAATGTCTTTAAATATTATATATTATATAAAATTATATAATATATAAGGAAAGAATTATATAGAACTATAATTATAGAATTATATATAGAAAATTATATAGTTTCTGGACAGGTAATACTAAAAAATATCTGCAGTATAATATGCTTAGGAAATGACTATATGATCACTTTTGGATCATATAATACGTTGTGCTTTTGGAGGTATACTACAGGTATGTAATAAATCATGAATGGATCACAGTTATGTAACCTTCATATGATGAGATGCATAATGATACAGTGATGCCTGACATCCATTCACAACGTCAGTGATATTACGTTCACTCTACTTTATTATTCATGTCAATCTGCGACATTATACCAAAGTTACAACGTGACGTTTCATTGGAGCCGACGGCTTCGGACACACGATTACGGGAGAAGTCTACAGAAGAAGCACCGCTTCTGATGGATTATTTTTTATTATTCTCTTTTTTCTTTAACTGCGAACGAAACGGAAAAATCCGTTTTTTTAACTCAGTATATGTATGTATAAGTTAGAGCAATGTAACGTTTTCGCTTGTGTGAAATATCCATAATAAATTCTTGACATTGAACAATCCCTACTGTGATTATTTCATCTGTAACCTGCACGTTCTAACCCAGTGAGTTGCAACGTAGTAAATCTGGCGTCCGCGGTTTTATTTTTTGACGAAATATGGATAACAAAATTTTGAAAGCGAAGCGAAAGTTGTTGAGAATAGCATTTACGGTATGCTGCAACGATATAACTCAGAAGATTGAAAACGAAAGTTTAAAAAGTGACGAAGTCAGTATGTTGTTTAAGCAAATTAAGGACCAAATCGCAAGTTTAGAAACAACCCAAGAACAAGTTTCGAATTTGTTGCTAATTGATGAGAACTTTCAAGACGAATATTCCGAAGATTTTTAGAAAGCGAAAGAATACCGAGACAAATTCTGCTTAATTTGTTCGCTATTGGAAAATGCAAAGAAGACAAATTAGGTTACGGAAGAAACAACAACCGAGCAAAAAAAGATATTCAAGCTTCCGAAACTAGAATTGATTAAACTTAGTGGAGAACCGAAGGACTTTCTTGCCTTTTGTCCCAGTTTGAAAAAAATTCACAAAGATGATGTTATTGTGGATGAAGACAAATTTCAGTATCTGTTATAATGTGTGGTAGCAGATTCTAAAGCTCCAGGATTGGTAACAAGTTTTCCACCTACTAAAGGAAATTATTCGAAGGTAATTGCACAACTTAAAGAACGCTTCGGGAGAGATGAACTTTTGGTTCAGATTTATGTACGGGATCTACTTTCCATAGTAATGAAAAATGCTGCTGGTGGGATTAAAGAAGATTTAGCTGAACTTTGTGATTTACTTGAGAGTAAGCTCATGGCATTCGAAAGCCTCTGTAGAACTAAGAAAAAATTTGCTGAATTTTTGGAGCCACTTGTTGAATCCTGCTTACCAGAGATTGTTCTTCGTGTGTTCGAAAGAAGTCGTTCGATAGAAGATACTGCGTCACATTCGCGTCCACATTCTGATGACCCGGGGTACTCTACAGCTGCTGTTTTGCTAAATTTTCAAGACAATACAGGTAGGGCAAATTTACATTTTATTTTTTGAGAGAAATCCCATAATTCTGCCGAATGTTTCTGTGCTCGTAAAATGTCTTTAGAAGATAAATGAAAGCTTTTGGTGCAAAAGCCACTTGTTTTCGCTGCCGACGAGTTGAACATAGTTCACGGGCATACGAAAAATAAAGTAAAATGTTTAACTTGTGATAAATTTCACTATACCATTACGTGCTGTAATAGCGAACCTGTAAAGCCAAATGAAAGTGAAAGTACTGTTATTTCAAGTAATGTATTGTCTAATCAGTCAGTTGTTAATGAGAATGTGTATTTGCAAACGTTTGTTTTAAAAATAGTATGCGAAGATAGACTACTTAAGGTTCGTGCGATTTTGGACAGTGGTTCACAAAAATCTTATCTTTCAGAAAGGGTCATCACGTTTTTGCAACTGCGTCTCAAATCGAAACAAACCGTTATACGGTTTGTTTGCGGGGGGCGGGAGACAATTCCTCATTCCCATTTAGTGTTGGTGTGAATTTAAAAAATTTTGAGGACACGTATGACCATAATTTTGAAGTATTTTCTCAAAAAAAAAAAATATGTGGATCTGTTCCAAAAGTAGTTGATGACGACACTCTAAAAGAATTAAAGGAAAGAAGTATTACCTTGTCTGACTTGCAAGCTAAAGAATATGGCATTGAATTGCTTTTAGAGGCAGATACTATCGGGGACATTATTATTGGCAGCTCTCTGAAACTGAATTCGGGAGTGACTGTAGTTGAGATTAAATTCGGGTACACTGTGATTGGTAAAGTAAGTAACTTAACTAAAGAACCTACTTCAGTTACTGTTCTAGAATTACCAGAAGATAATTTATACAACAATTTAGTTTCGTTGCATCGTGCTAATCTTAGTGTAAACGAACTCTGGAATTTAGATGCCATTGGCATAACGGACATAATTGAAGATGTTAAACGTAAACGTGCTCACTCTGACACCGTTAAGCAATTTAAAGAAAATTTAAACGTTCTTCCTGATAACCGATATGAATTACCACTACCTTTTAAATCTGAAATTCTGTTACCTACTATAAGACTATGACCTTTAAAAGGCACCAAAGAGTGTGTCAACGAATTAATGAGAAAAATCAGTTAAATGACTATAACGTAGTTTTTAAGCAATGGGAGGACCTAAAGGTAATAGAAAGGTTCCTGAAACTGAAATTGATAATTTGGGCTATCATTTGCCCCATAGATCTGTTATAAAGCATACTAGCCAGACAATGAAGGTAAGGCCGGTGTTCGACGCTTCAGTCCGAGTGAGAAATCAACCGTCCCTGAAGGATTATTTAAATAGAGGACCAAACTTAATTGAACTCGTACCTGATTTAATTGACAGATTTAAACTGTATGTTGTTGGTTTATCATCGGAGATTGAGAAAGTGTTCCTTCAGCTGAGTATTATCCCAGAACACAGAGATTATTTGAGGTTTTTTTCTTCCAACTCTTGAAGAACCTATGATTTACAGACACTTCAGAGTAGTGTTCGACGTTTGTTCATCTTCATTCTAAATCTCAGCATCAATAGAGCTTCTCTTGGATAGTTCGCGTGCCGAGTTTGACAATGTGACCCAAAAATTAAAGCATTCCTTTTATGTCGACAATTGTGTCACTGGGGTTCATGATATCAAACAGTAAAAAAATTTATAATTAAGATGTCCTAAGTAATGGCTCGGGGATGTTTTGGAAGTAATGTACCAGGTCATTGTGCTTCCCGTAGTTCAGGTGTAACTTCTCTTCCTTGGTATCTTATGGGATTTGGACGAAGATACATTAAAATGTAATCTTACTTTTTCAATGGATAATAAGATAAGTAAACGTAATATTTTGGCTATGGTACATAAAATTTTTGATCCACAGTTTTTTGAGTCCAACTACATTGTTACCTCAGTTACTATTACAGGAGTCTTGGACTATGGAATTAAAATGGGACGACCTCTTGCCCGACAAAATTCAGACAACTTTTTAGAAGTGGCGGGATGAAATTAAATACCTTGAGAAAATTGGTATTCCATGATATGTAGAAATAAATGAGAATTCAGAGTTGCATCTATTCGTTGATAGTGTATGTGTCTACATTAGAACTGAAACGCCAGAGGAAGTCAAAATTCGGTTGATCAGAACCAAATACAGAATAGGCCGTTTAAATCTCTTACAATACCTCGGTTAGAATTGATGGCCTGTTACATAGGCGCGAAACTGTTTCACTCAGTATACGCCGCTGTGGGTTTGTCTGATTTGAAAATTATTGCATCGAGTGACTCTATGGTAAAACTCTGATGGATTGAAAACAGTGGTGATTCGTCAGTTTTCGTTGCGAATAGAGTAAAAAGAAACAAACAGTCTCATTCCTTTTCAGTTTTGGCGCTATGTTCCAGGTGATTTAAGCCCGGCAGTTATACTTTCAAGGGGCAGTTCCCCTCGTTCATTTTCCGATTCTCTTTGGTGTTAGGGTCCGTCCTGGCTTCTGGAAACTACTAACAACTGGTCACTAGACCGCCTGCCTTACGAGACCTTTGAGAAAAAAGGAAGGTCAGATTATGTAACCTTAATTCAGTTGAAGAGGAAATACCATGATATGCCATTAGGTTCTCAAGTTTTCAATCCATCCATCTTATGGATATTGCGGGTTATGAAAAACGCATGAAGCAAACGTGCATTTCGAGAGACTGGAGATTTAACCCTTTCATGAGATGGAATATGCCAAAAAAACGCTTGTAAAAATTGTACGAAATAAGTATTTTCCCTCCGCGAACTCTGTTCTTAATATGAGTGTCATTTCAGATAGAGAGGGTATAAAAAGGGTGAGAACCCGCATTACAGAGGGATCAGACGACCCTGAATTTATTTGTCCAATTATTTTACCAGATCAGTGCAATTTCACTCAGCGTCTGATTGAATATTATAATTTACAAAATTATCGCGCTGGAACCCAAATATTACTTGGAATATTAAGGGAACGATTTTGGATATTGAGGGGCAGAAGAGAGGGTATAAAAAGGGTGAGAACCCGCATTACAGAGGGATCAGACGACCCTGAATTTATTTGTCCAATTATTTTACCAGATCAGTGCAATTTCACTCAGCGTCTGATTGAATATTATAATTTACAAAATTGAAAGTCGTAAAATATTGTCTAAGATGCAATCGATAGAAGGCCAAGTCTCCCGGTTGCCAGCCGGTGTTTCTACCAGACGATCGTGTCAATGACGCTGTCGAGACGATCGTGTCAATGATGTGTTCGAGGTCGTAGGAGTTGATTTGGCAGGACCATTGTATGTGAAGGGAGATGAAATGGTTTGGATTGTGTTGTTCACGTGCGCGATATATCGTGCCGTTCACTTGGAATTGACTTCCTGATTGTCTACAGACGCATTCTTGTTGTCATTGAGACGATTCATAGCCAGAAGGGTGAGGCCGAGGGTAATTCTGACAACAGAACCAATTTTCAAGGAGCGCAAAGAGAGCTTAGAGACTGAGAAACTTAACTGAGAAAACAACTCATAATATGAAAGTTTAATCCTCCCACAGCCGCTTGGTGGGGCGGCTAGTGAAAGAGATTAGTTCGTGTAGTAAAGGAACTGCTGAGAAGGTCACTTGATAACGCGGTTCTTAGAGCAAAGGAGTTGTATACAGTATTGTGCGATTGTGAGTCAGTAATTAACTCTAGACTTCTTACCTATCTGTCTGAAAATTCGGTTGATTTAATCCTACTTTTCTCAGCCATGTTTCTCATCTAGAATCATAGCTTGGGTGTTGATTTCTGCGATTAAAAATGTCTTCGAAAAAGGGCTAGACATCGCCAAAAAATACTTAATGATTTAAGGGATAGATTTAGGAAAGAATATTTAGGCCTTCCAGTCCAAAATAAGAAGCGTCCAATGTCAGAGCTACGGCTGGATGAAATTGACCTAATAAGAGATGACATCAGAAAACGGATGTATTAGCCTTTAGCTGAGGTCATTTGACTGATTCCCGAGAAAAATGGCAAGGTGAGAACTGTAGAACTGAATAGTCAAGCTGCTACTCTGCTTCATCTCATTCAGCGGGTTTTCGCATTGGAAGTGCAGTTAACGGACACCGCCATTGATCCCATATACGATAATTCTTTTACTAACCCTATTTCTTCTATTTCTAGCGATGAGCTTTAAGATCCTAATGACTCTTCCAATAATTCTAGTAACGTCCTGAAAAGTCCTAAAGTGTCAAGATCTGGACGTGTGACCAAGGTGCCTCCGAAATTAGAGCTCTTCGAGCAGGTACTGTGTATCTTTGAGCCAAAATGAAGTCGCCTCAGAGAAGGTGAGTGTTCCGGTGCGTCCGGAACAGAACAACTGAACATGACTCTGATTCGCATTTTGGGGTTATTTCAAAGAAAATTTAGTTAGTCGAACATCGGCTTCAAAAAAACAACCATATCCGCACGGCAGCTAGAATGCTGTCCATTTTTTCATCATATTTGTTCTATTACATCTACAAATTTTATAATATCATTTCCTTGTATATATCTACGTAATAGAAGTTTTTGTGTTTAAAAAGGAAGATTATCATTCATATAATACACACTACGTCTCAAAATAAATTCTGGAGGCACCGGTGAGATTAAAGGAATTTTGCTTTTGGTTTCCACATTACAACTCTGTACTCGGTACAGTATAATACCTTTAGCATCGCACCTCATTCAAGGACCAAACAAGATAAGTAATTTTTTTTTTCTTTTTCACAAGTTTCCAGACTTTTTCCAGACCAGATTCACAAGACTTTGGTTTTCCTCATTGCACCATTACATCGTAATGGCAGACAAAGATAAAATCGCAAGAAGTAATAGAGGTAGAGCGAAAGCTGCTCTTACCGGAATTTCAAATTTCATTAATAATGATAAACAATTATTTGAAAAACGCGATTTGATGAATAAACTTCAAAACATTGAAAGCATTTATTTTGATTTTGAGAAGGCAGACTCAAAACTTCCGTCGGAAAGTTCTGAAATGGAAGAATTTGAAAACAATGTTATGAGACCAAAGCCAGACTACAGCAAGAACGTGAAAAATTAAATGTTATTATTAATATTCAAGCTACTACTCATTTTACTGAACATCAAACACCACTTTCTAGTACTACAAGTATTATTAATAATTTTAACTTACTGAGAATAAATATGCAATCTTTCAAGGGCAATTACAGAAACTGGATGTCCTTCAAGGACTTATATGTATCATTAGTTCATAACAATGAGAATTTATGGAATATTAAAAAATTCAGTATCTAAAGGGTTTATTAACTGATGAACCGGCTTCTATTATTAAACACATTTCCATTTCAGAAAATAGTTATATAGAAGCCTGGGGAAAATTATTATCTAAGTATGATAATTAAAACAAATTGTCGCATCACTAACTATCAAAACTTTCATGGATCAATCTTGCGTAATTAATGCAAATGCAATTACACTGCTGGCCACCGTAAATGCAACATCCTGAAGGAAGCATGTAAATAACATGAAATTTACAACATGCATTAGCGGAGGTCAGATATGCAAATGATTAAAATTTCAGAGCAGACGCACATCACGCGCGCCTGTGACCCCACTTCAAAGCCCTATTTAAGGCTTGGAGTTTTCGACGATTTCAAGTTCGGCAATTGTGTTTTTCTTGTAATTTTTTCAAAAAAAACGATCAATTATGCCTCGTAGTAAACAGCGATCATCGTTTGATCAAGTGTCCTAGTTCGACAAAGGAAGGATAGTGGCCTACCGAGAGTGTGGATTATCTTTCAGGGAAATCGGCAGTCGTGTTGGCGAAACCAAACAACTGTAATGCAGATATGTGACCGTTGGATGCAGGAGGGTACGACGAACCCAGTTAGGTGCGCAACCTCAGTGCACCACTTCACGGGATGACAGGAACATTGTGCGCATGGCAGTGACGGATCGCTCAGTCACATCACGAAGCATAACACAGCACATTCAGTCTGTAACGCATCTTCCAGTGTCTGCACGACCATTCAATGTCGTTTCCTTCCGTGGTTGAGGCAGCTCTTTCATCAATTCTTAGTAGATATGTACATCAAAGAAGAGAGCAAACGCCTTCGTTACATTTGTTTAAACCAGACACAACTACGAGTTGAAAATTACATTCACCTGCAAGATGCAAGTAGCACAGATGATAATATTAGCCCCAACGACTTAGGCAAGATGGGTATCTTTCCTCCACTTCTGTGAACAGTCCCCTCTATCTGCATGAATACACGAAAGACACTTTCACCTACGTACGCACTTACGGTAGGCCTTACCTATTTGTAACTTTTACCTGCAATCCTTCATGGAAAGAAATAACAGAAGAGCTTATGCTCGGACAAAGAGCCACTGATCGACATAAAATAGTTGCCCGCGAGTTTTGTTTAAAAGTTTAAAAGATCATTAATGTAATAACAAAAGGAAAAGTATTTAGAAACGCCCAGTGCCAAATGTACTCAACTAAATGACAGAAACGAGGTCTGCCACATGTGCACATTCTTATTTGATTCAAACAAAAGCTGCGATCCAACCAAATAGATAACATTATAACCACCAAAATCCCGGATCCAGAACTAGATAAGAATTTGCACGAGATCGTAATCATAAACATGATTCATGGTCTCTGTAGAGCTCGCAATCCAGGATCACTTTGCATGAAAAATGTCAAGTGCGCGAAAACGTTCCCTCCGGGAGTTACTAAAGGAAACAGTGCACAATGATAAGGGTTTATACAGAGGAAGAGCATCCGAAGATGGAGATAGAAGAGTTACAATTCAAACTTGCAGTGGAGTAGTCAAGACTTTTTAGAATAGCTGGGTTGTGCCATATTCACCCGTTCTATGTAAATTATTTAATTACGTTAATGTTGAAGCCTGCAACTGTGTTCCTGCGATTAAATATATTTGGAAATATATCAATAAAGGGAGCGACCAGGTGATCTTCAATCTGCGTAACGTAGGAGTGTTGCAGCCTCTGAATGAAGTACAAACCTATCAAGAAGAGCGATATGTCAGTAATAATGAGGCAGCGTGACGGCTCCTTGGTTTTCCATTACATGAAAGATATCCGACTGTTACACATCTCTGCCGTATATTTAGAAAATGGACAGCGTGTTTTTTTAGTGAGAATAATTTTTGAGAAAGAATTTTGTCTCCTTCCAAAACCACACTGACCGCTTTTTCCCATCTTTGCCAGACAGATTCTTTTACGAAAAGATTATTGTATTCCAAAGTTACCCGTTATTACACATGGAACAACTCAAAAAAAAGAATGGTAACGTCGCGCTCAAGGTACCCCTGTTGAAAATTGGCCAGGGGTTAAATCATCGGAAGCTCTCGGTCGTGTCTACACCGTCTATGTAACGAATTTTGAATGTTTTTGTCTGCGCATTTTATTGCATCATGTTCGAGGTCCAACTTGCTTTAAAGACCTTAAAAAATTGTTAATAGTCTAGAATGTCGAACTTTTAGAGAAGCTTGTGAAGCTCAGGGTCTGTTAGAGAATGATAACCATTGGAATGAAACTATGGAAGAAGCTGTACAATGTAGATCGCCAGATAAAATCAGAGAACTTTACGCAACCCTTATATCATCTTTCGGCCTTTCTAATCCTCCAACTTTATGGGATAAGTAATAGAAGGACACGGTGGAAGATATTTTGTGGCGACTGCAGCGAGTACATGCACATATGACTTTTAATGAGCGCATCTATTACGAAGCACTGATCATAATTGAAAACAAGGTGTTCGCAATGGTGGGGAAGAAGCTTCAAGATTTTGGAAGGCTTAGTCCACGACGATCAGATGAAAATTACTTTAATGATGAAATTGCTCGAGAATTAGACGACAATTTCAATGCATTGTAACAGCAAGTCCAGAATTGGTCCCTCAGTTACTTCCAGAAAAAAGTCATGTGTTCCATCAGCTGATATGTAAAACAGAATCCGGAAATGCTGAACCTTTTCTTTCTCGACGCTCCTGGAGGAACCGGGAAAATATTTTTCCTAAATTTATTATTAATGTCCGTCAGAAAAGACCAGAAAATAGCGGTTGCTGTAGCTTCTTCTGGTATAGCTGCTACACTATTGAACGGCGGCCGTATTGGATATTCCGTTTTAAAATTGCCGTTGAATCTTGCGCAGGAAGATTCGCCCATCTGCAATTTTAGTAAAAATTGCTCTCGAAGTAGGATGCTACGACAATGTAAGCTTTTCGTGTGGGATGAATGTACGATGTCTCGCAAAAAAAGCTATAGAAGCGTTAAGCCAAACTCTTTAGGATTTGCGAGACAGTACAGATATTATCGGAGGAATGGTAATTTTATTGGCTGGTGATTTCTGACAAACTCTGCCTGTAATCCAGAAAGGTACACCTGCAGATGAAATCAAAGCCTGTCTCAAATCATCAAATTTATGGGCTAAAGTTGAAAAATTCAGTCTTAAAAAAATATGAGAGTGCATCTTCATAATGATGTAAATTCAAGGAATTACGCAGAGACACTATTGAAAATTGGCGATGGATGGTTGGAAGCAGATGCTGAATATTGTATTTTACTTTCAAAGGAATTTTGTAATTTGGTAGAAAACGATGTGGAGCTTATTGCTAAAGTTTACTCGCATTTGCAAGAAAATTTAAATAGTGATCACTAGTTATGGGCAAGAGCAATTCTAGCGCCGACAAATGAAATCGTAAACGAAATCAACATTTGAGAGAGGTGCAGGGAGAAATAAAAGATTATTTATCAATACATACAATCATGGATACAGAACAAAGCACTTCATATCCTGCTGAGTTTTTAAATTCACTAGAGCTATCAGGGGTGTACCCTCACATAAACTCCAATTGAAACTAAATGTACCGATTATGCTTATGCGAAGTATAGATGCACCTTGACTAATGGAGCGAGGCTTCGGATCACACAGTTAGAGCAGAATATAATCGGTGCCACTATTTTAATAGGTGTAGGAAAATGGGAAAGTGTTATTATACCTCGAATCCCAATAATCCCCATTGACCTACCATTTGACTTTAAAAGACTGCAGTTTCCAATCCAACTTTGTTTTGCTGTTACTAGTATTAACAAAGATCAAGGACAAACATTACAGGTAGCAGGGTGCATTTGGAAAAGTCATGATTTTCCCATAGTCAACTATATGTTGCTGTTTGCGTGTATCCAAAGCCATTAATTTTTATGTATTAGCGCCGAATGAAAAACAATATAATGTAGCATACAGAAACATCCTAGAATAATACTTTTATTCGTGCTCTTCTGAAAAAAAAATTAATGTTTTAACGTTTTTTTATTACTTTAAACATTTTGAAATCTTAGTAATGAAAATTATTTATTTTTGTAGTGTGATATCTTAATAAAGCATGTTTTTAAGTTTTTTTAATCATATTTTATTTTAGAATGTTTTAGTAAAACCAAAAAAAAAAAAAAAAAAAAAAAAAAAACATAACATAAGATTGCAATGTTGGGCATAGCCAAATCGGATTTAAAAAATTATGGAGAATAGCGTCTTAGCGACATCAATATGGATTTCTTTTTATCTCAATGAAGAAAAGCTGTATTTACTGAAATTTTACACGGAGTGTATTTTTAACTTAAAAAATAAGTAATAGTAACTAAAATTTTATCCTGATTATCCTGATCAGGCAATAAGAAAAAAAATCAAATTATTTTATTTTATTTTCAATAGTCTTTGAAACTTCTTTAAGGACATCAACGCGAGTGATGCCGCGGGTAAAAGCTAGTTGCTCTATAATATTATTACGGATTATGTATCTATTTAGCTATTTTTAGTAGAATTGTAATTAAAATTGTTTCATTTCCCCATGCAATGCAGCGTGACGACTTTCAAGAGAAAGATACGGCGAAAATGTGAAAATACAGGAGCACGCGCATTTAATAAATAGATATCTCGTAATTGTTTTTGATATCCAGAAAAATCAATAAAATGTCAAAATGGTCTCGTGTATGATTAAAAAGCTTATAAAAGCTGGCGGAAAACATCTCAATTCAGTTGTTTTGAGCGAACTGTTGTTGTTTACTTAGTGGTGTTATTGATCGTAGCGAATTCGAGGTGAGATCGGATTCGTTTTTATTGTATTTTAACTTGAGTTCTATTCAACGTTTTAGTAATTTAAAATATAATTGTGAGATGTTGTGATGTCGTATGAATATCTCTGAAGAAATCTCAGCATTTTGTTTTATTTCTTGGGATAAGAATAAATTTTTATTAACTTTCTATCGACTTGTGCATTCAATCCATTACGAACCCGTACGCACACAACAATATAATAATTGCAACCATGTATAAGAGATTTAACACAATATCAAAACTGATTCAGTTAAAGTTCATAGTAGTTCATAGTAGAAGTTCATAGTAGAACAATCTTGATAAATAAAAATGCGAAAGGAGAAATATACAAAATTATGCAAATAAAAATGAATCTCCTTTTATTGAAACTCTAATTCAGAACTTATCAGAAGAAAATGAATTAAGCTTCATAAAAATCGATTAATGTGTTTCGAAAATGGAATTGAATTTTGCCTTTATATTGTCTACAGCAGTGTGCATTTATATTATTTTTATCTACGAGGGCCATCCAGGAAGTAGATTACGTTTCCGTCTGTGTCCGCTAGGGGCGGGGCTAGCGCGGCCATCTTGGGGTCAGAGCGTTGCGCATCAGTCTGCA
>KK120718.1:94710-108522 GCA_000611955.2 Stegodyphus mimosarum | reverse complement strand
CGAAATTTTAGTTTACAGACTCAGTTAAAAAGCGTTGACTTGCTTTAATTTGAATTTATAAACAGAAGAATAATTTTATTGGGCTAAAAAATTCATTGCAGTTTCTTCGTTCATTTTCTGATAAGTTCTTTAATAATGACTCTTAGTGTCATTATTAGTTTCACAAAAACGACTGAGGTAAGACTTAACTTATTTTTTGCTTTTCTATGATAGGAAAATGAAGTTTAAGAATGGGAAGAAGTAACAATAAGTTCTTATTCTCCTTAAACCTCACTTTGCTACCTTAAAGAGCTCTTTAGCCATGCAAATATCCAGTCTTTGCTAAACAAAGCACGAAAAAAATATATCAAAATCAGATTAACAGATTAAACACATGCTCAAACTTTAAAAAAAAAAAAAAAAAAAAAAAATTAAATTAAACGCATTCTTTAAACTCAGCAGTTTTATTACTTTAGTTTATACTATAAATAACGATTGAAATTGAAAATCTTAAATCTTAGTACCATTATTATCAGCGCTGCTAAAACTGCCCCGTTTCTTTGCTTTTGACAAACTGAGCTCTGTATCCGAGTGTAACCCCTCTAGGCGTTTTTTCTGTCACCAATGTCCCAACAGGATTCTCTTTTGTTAAGCATCATTGATTTATGTGCCAGATTTCCCCTTTTCCCTCCTACAATGGAACATTTCCACGACAAAGAACGCAGAAACTGAAAGCTCATTGAAATATGAAGTCACTTTCGACGGAGAATGTCCCCAACGGTGTTAATTGCTCCCTACCAGTGATATCCTTGAGGAACCGCACAAAGAGAAAAAGTAGAAGTATTTACTTTTTGATTTCTGGAATTCACCTATTCTGCTGAAGCTTAAACGTTAATTGCCATCGTTCCAAATTCTGTTCTAGTTAAGATCTTATTTCACAAACAAGCGTTACGAACGATTTTCATTGAAAGAGTGCGAAAAGTAAGTTTCAAAAATTTTTCATTCTACAAAAATGATCAGAAATAAAAAACAAAATTATCTCATATATCTAAAAGACAGATTTATAGGAAAATAGATCAACGTATATTGCCGGATTCACCAGAAGATGAAGTAGCATTTAATTATGTAAAAAGCCTGCGGCGAATTTTCGCGCTAGCAAATATCCTTCAAGTTCCAGTTTAAACTGTGACTCCGAATACTAAACTCATAGACCTTTCTCTTCGACCTATAACGCTTGTTTTGAAGTTGGTAAAGCAGGCAATGAATCTATTTCATTGGAACAGAAAAGGAAAATGAAAGATATTTCATAAAATGATTCAAATCACAGTACTTGTGAGAACTCGTTCCTGGAATGAATGGAATGAAGCTTAAAATTCCAAATCAACCAGAATGTTTTGAATGCATTATTAAAAATTCTGAAGAATCATAAATGCTCTAAGAATTTACCAAGTGATGCGCATATAGACTTGTGGGCACTCCTAGGGATTCCTTTATAAAAAGAATAGGGAATGGAAGCTATGTATACTTCGGCTTAGAAAATCAAATTTAAAAAATGCTTAGCCTTCAAATTTTGCCTCAGTTATCTTGTATAGAAATAGCAAATAAATATTGATGGTTTATCCATATTCAAATCAAATAATAATTCACTGTGCCCGATTTTTGTGAATATTATTTCTACTAGAAACGTATTTATCGTGTGTGCAAATTATGGTAGTTCAAAACCAAAAGCTAATGAATTTTTAAAAGAATTTACGGACGAAACTGTGAAATTATCTAATGAAAGTATTAACTTCGGAAGTGAAAATAAAATTTTCTCTGAATAATATTGTATATGACGCGCTAGCAAAATCATACATTTTGTGTACTAAAGGTCATACTGGATATTCAAGTTGTTCGAAGTGGAGTATTGCTGGAAATATTTTAACAACGGGGTGCGTTTTCCAGGATCTGTTGGTGAACTGCATCAAAATACCGATTTTTCATGTCTCAGGAACTGATTGATAACGATTACCCCATTTTAAGGAATATTCCAAATATAAGCGATAAGCGACGGAGGACGTGGGCACTGTCCCTTTACCATAGAACCAATAAATATTCCGTTAGACTTTACGCGCTTTATGTGCTTAGAAGGAAAAGTAGTATTAAAAATTATTAATAGTTGGATAGGCGAAGGCAGCTTACAAGCACTATTACCAAATAAAAATGTTGAATTAATTTGAAGAAATTTGACTAGTTAAAGCCTTATGTATAAATTGAATTTGCCAGAAAGCTAAGGACCCTAAAAACGTTGAAACATTGGAAAGCTACAGAATACCGCCAATTTTTACTGTACACTGGCCCAGTTGTTTTAGAAGAAATTTAAAAAAAAAAAGGCTATATGATCATTTGACGGCAATTCTGAATACGCACAGTCTTCTATTAAATCTCGTCGAAGTAAATTTTGGGCTTTGTTATGGAAAACAGTATATTTCTTATAATGTTGACGGCCTACTGTATATTTGCGAAGATGTAAAAATGTTTGAGGCTTTAGATAATTACAGTGCATTTAAATTTGACGGCTATATGTCTTCTATTAAAAAAACTGATTTGAAAATTTTCTGCTCCATTACAGCAACTAGCAAGACGAACTCATGAACTGTTCAGTCACACTGTAGCCATCAATAATGATTCAATCAACATAACCGACATAAGTTCAGAATTTCAAAATTTACACATATCTGTTCCACTACTTAAAGGTTATTAAATGCTTAATAGAATGGAAATCTGTCACATAAATCAATGACGCTTAACAAAAGAGAATCTTAATTTAGAAGGTCAAACAACAAAATCAGCGTTATATTTTGATATTTTCACAGGACTAGTTTCGATGGTTTTACCAAACCACCATCTTCAGCTGCAAAAGCGCGAAAAAAAAAAAACAACGCATTTTTTGTCCTTTTCAGCTGAGGATGGTGGTTCGGTAAAAGCATCGAAACTAGTCCTGTGAAAACATGAAAATATAACGCTGATTTTTGTTATTTGACTTCTAAATTAATATTTGTTCGCGAGTTATTGTATCTTAATTATTAAAAGAGAATCTTCTTGGGGCCATTGGTTACAGAAAAAACGCCTAGAAGTTTTGCATTCTGAGCAGAGCTCAGTTTCTCAAAAGCAAAGAAAAGGGGTAGTTTTACGAACACTGATGAAAACGGAAGCAAAGATTTCAGATTTTCAACTTCAATCGTTATTTATAGCATAAAATAAAGTAACAAAACTGTTGAGTTTAAAGAATGAATTTAATTTTAAAATTAATTTTTTTTTAGTTTAAAGTTTGAGCATGTATTTAATCCATTAATCTAATTTTGAGTTTTTATAACGACATATAACTTTGTGTTATTTACCTTAAAGAAACGTGTTTACTGCATTTTCTGGATGTTATAAAAAATTAATAACTGTTAAACGGTAATTATTGTTAAATTATGAGGAGCCATGCAGCAATGTTGGCGTAACGTATAAGATTGGAGAGTGCTGGATATATTTTTTTCGTGCTTTGTTTAGCAAAGACCGGATATTTGTATGGCTAAAGAGCTCTCTGAGGTAGCAAAGTGAGGTTTGAGGAGAGTGAGAACTTAATGTTATTTCTTCCCATTCCTGAACCTTATTTTCCTATTATAGAGAAGTAAAAAATAAGTTATGTCTTACCTCAGTCGCTTTGAGAGACTAAGTGTCATTGCTAAAGAACTTACCAGAAAATGAACGAATAAACAGCTATGAATTTTTTAGTCCCATAATATTATTCTTCTGTTTATAAATTCAAATTAAAGCAAGTTAAAGCTTGTACAGACTAGTTTTTAACTGAGTCTGTAAACTAAAATTTCGTGGGTTAAAAAAAATTCTTGTTACTTATTACTGCACAACACTAAAACTCATTCATTAGTAATATAATAGTATGAGAGATCAACAAGTATTTTTTTTTTTCTGCGGTTTCAAAGTACAGTTATTTCTATGCTAAGAACAAGCTAATGGAACGATTTTTGGATCTAAAATCCTTTCAGTAAAACGTTTTGCTCTAAAATTTTTGATGACTTTAATGGAATACTTTTATAACTTGACGTTAGTAAGTCCATGGTTCAGCTATGCCTTAATGTCCGCATGCATATTCCCAAGGAAGTAAATGCTACTTTATTTCTGATTAGTGCCACAGAGACGGGGAAGTGGACAGTGACTGACTGCGTACCGAAGGGCCAAGATTCGAATACCGGAGAAGGCATGGGTTTAAATTGTATGTACCCTCATAGGAGGCAACGGTGGCCCATCTATTACCCTCATAATAAAGTAACCACGACTTCCGGCTCTAATAGTGGCCATTGCCTCTAATGGCTAGTGCCTCTAACGGCTCTAACGGCATTGGAAATTAAAAAAAAATTTTTTTCATTAGCTTGATTTAAGGATCTGTGCAAAGCACTGGAGGTCAGTCTATCAAAGGAAAGGCATGTCTTTAGAAACCACTTTCCCTTTTAAAGAGAAATTGGCTCGTTTGCACGCTATTATATAGGGAAAAACATGAAAAATCTTATGAAGCCAGTTGGTTCCCCAGGATGTGAATCTTGTCGAACTACTAGAGTTTAGCGGTTTAATTCTCTGCAGCCTGAAGGATTATTTACTTAAAGCATAGTACACGATGGCCATCTATTCATAGGATAAATGTCTTCGTGAAAGATTTTCTGAGCGAAACTGTAACGTAAATAATGCTTGAGATCAAAGATATTACCAAAATATCTAAATTAATGTTTAGAAAATATATTTTCTAGCAATTAGAATTTGTTCTTAAACATACTTTCAATATGAAATTCAAAACGGCTGAAAACACGCACATATAATTTGTAAGAAAATGCTCTGAGCACTAGACACTATGAAGCAACAAGAAAAATTTGAAAATATTTCGAAATATTTTCAAATTAGTACTTTTATTTATAGCCAACCTATACAAGACAAAAGTAAGTGTAAGCATGACAATTAAATTTTTATATGCAGAACATCCATAGAGTAAGATCTTGATTCTTATAATTTGATTTGCGTGTGGTGCAAGGTTATTTTAATATTTTCAGATATCAGCTTAAATAAAAAGTACAGTATTTTCAATGATTTTAATGAATAACCCCTCTGCCTCTCTTTCAACTCGCTAGTCGCTAAGAAGGCTACTATTAGAGTGCTTAACTAGCCCCTTGACAAGCAATTGAGAAACATATGACTTTTAAATACATTTGAAATTTAAACAAATTGAGCACTTTTAATGCTTTTAAGAAAAAAAAAAAAGTACGGAAATTAAGTTTACGAATTATTTGTAAAATAATCCTTTTTTTCCCCCCTGCATACTTAAGAAAATTTTCTGTCTGCGCTGTGAGTCAAATTTTAACGCATAAGTGGACACATAAATCTTCAATTAAAGTTTGATTAGCAATTATTTCCGTGATTTGAAGAATTTTTTAAATAATTTATAGTAAATGAAAGCAATTATATAAATAACTCATCTTATATGAATACAAATGTTTACGCGTATTTTATTTATAAATGTAGGAAGTAATTTAAGAATAGCTAATTGATTGAAAACCCCTCTTAGATTACGTACAGCCATAAATTAACAAAAGTATCAGGAAAAGTCTGATTAAAATTAATAAAAAAAATAGCAAGTCTAACCCCGATACTAATATAAATATATTTTCTAAATGTAGTTCAATAAAAATTCTTAAAAAGAAAAATAAAGAGCTTGCGTATGGTGTCGGATTAGCAAAGTCGGGCTTTAAATTCTTTGCTTATCTAAAATGGGCTGAGAATAAATATCCTCATTACCCTTGAGGACAGAAGTCTTTAAGAGTATTTTGTATATGCATCCTCAGGATGATAAATGATAAAGTCCTGAAGATATCTGAGAAAAACATCATCAGGAAATCTTTATATATCCCGGGACATTGTGACTTGAACAGGACATCCTTAAGATGTTGATTTACGAAGTCCTCAGGATATCTGAAAATCAACATCCTGAGATCTTTTTATATCCCGGAACATTGCGACTTAAACAGGACATCTTTAGGATGTTGACTTTAAACTTCCTCAAGATATCTGTGAATCAACATCCTCAGGATATCCTGTTTCCCGAAACACTGCGACTTAAATAGGATATCTTGAGGATGTCTTGTGTTATGGGGATGTGTATGGGAAATTCTGAAGATATGCTTATTTTCAAAATTATTCTGCGATATTGCTCATGAACTGATTTTTATGGTTTAAGTGCGAAGAACATGATATTTAATAAGTAAAGGGAACATACAAAATGTTAAAACAAACGCCCCTTTGGACGTAATTTAAAATCTGAAACCTTTTAAGTTTTTCTTTTCTTTTATTTATTCCTTCGTTTTTATTTTATTTATTTATTTATTTATTTTTAAGTCTAAAAGGGCAATTTGCCGAGAAGGACTATTAATTTTGTACTTGGCATTTTTTGTTGATTCGCTCTAAATGTCGGTTCACGTTTCAAATTGTTGCCACCAAATATTAGAGGCCTGTATTATATTTAAAGAAATTAAATATTGAAGATTCTGCATAAATGCATGTATGTATCTAGCATTGTGAAAAAACAACGGTACCTAGAGCCATCAAATTTTGAGTAACGTATGTTTCCACCAGAATATGGGCATCTATCTGGAAGCTCAAGTTTGGAGCAATGGCAACACTGCACGAAAAAAAAAAAACACTTCTGTTTCCAGCACACGAGACTGTGTATCGGATATTGTAAAGATATGCTCATTTTAAAATTATTTTGCAATATTGCTGTTGAACAGAATTTTAAGTGCGAAGAACATGATATTTAATAAATAAAGGTAACCCACAAATTTTAAAAAAGCGCCTCTTTGGGCGTAATATAAAATTTGGAAGCTTTCAGATTTTTTTTTGTGCTGTTTTATTTAATTATTAGTCCAAAAGGAAAATATTACCTGAAGGACTCAATTTCGTTTTGGCATTTTGCGTTGGTTCACTTTTCAAATTGCTGCCACTGAATATTATCGCCCTGTGTTATATTTAAAGAAATTAAATAATGAAAAATCTCCATAAATGTATGTATGTTTCTCGCATTGGGATAAAACAAGGGTAAGCCATCAAATTTTGAATAACGTAATCTTCTACCGAATATGGTCATCTGGAAGCCCAAATTTGGAATCTGAAATTTGTTTTATTATCGGCTACATATTTTGTAATACTTTAAGGAATTTCTGATTAACAAACTCAACGATAAAGCTTTGCTCATTTTAAAATTATTTTGTGATATTTCTGCTGAATTGAATTTTATGGTTTAAGTGCAAGGTACATGATATTTAATAAATAAAGGTAACAAAAATACGTTAAAGAAACGCTCCTTTTGGGCGTAATATAAAATCTGAAACTTCCAGATTTATTATTATTATTATTTAATCGTTGTTTTTAAGGCGATATTTTTAGGCTTTGTGTGCAACTGCATTTGTTGCCGCATGTTTTGCATATAAGTTCTTATTTCTTACGAAAATTTTGTGCTTCTTATAAAGGCATTGTGTTTTTATAAAAACGCGTGAAAAGAGAGCGCCAAACTGATGATCGCTTTAGATACTTATTTTTGACACAAAATCTGGCGAAAAATTGCCAGAAGCAGCGAAACTATGCGACCATTTGTCGACATTTTGGTCTGATCCCTGTATAACCATAACTGGTCACATCAGTATATAATTGTAAGTGTAACCTGCCATGTGTAACTGAACTATGTATGCTCTCCAGCAATTTCGAGAAATCGAAGATACTGCAAATTTCTTGGCTGCCTAGGGAAAAATATATAAGACCGGGAAGAGAGCATCAGTTCCAAGTTTAGTTCAGAACTGAATTCAGGGTACAGCTTAATGTATCGACAGTATTCAGAGATGACTTTACGTGATTACACATGAGGCTTTTTTTTTAGTTTTGTGTTTAATGTTTTGAGTAGTTTGACGTGGTAACTATTTATTGTGGTCTGTCTCAATGAGAAGAGCTGTACGAGGAACGTTTATGAAAAGTTCAGGAACTATAAACTGTTTCTTTTGGAAAAAAATTAATTCTTTTCAAGCCATCATCGATTCTGTACGCATACAATCCATTACGAACACGGTGGCACATAACAGATTTTCGTGTCAGAAGTGGGACTGAATGCCGGTGACAAGAGCGCTTGAACAGCAACTAAAACCGCTGCTGGCAGACTTTTTTGAATTCTAAGGAAATATGGAAAGTGCCGGCAACTCCGTTAAAGGTTAGGTTATGTTATTCAATTATGGCAAAGCACACGAGGGCTATCTGCCTAAAGGGAAGGATGCCTTCGTGGAGGACTTTCTAAGGGAAACTGGCTCGTATACACGTTATACACGGAAAAACCACGAAAACGCCCATTCAGCCAGCCCGTTCGTGGGATTCGAACCTCGGACCGAACTACCAGTGTTCACCGTCTTTACCGCTCAGCCGCTGGTGGACCTACTCCGTTAAAGAAGAGATGAAAGCTGTGCTAAAAAAAAGGGGGGAGGAAGGCGCTGTCAAGTGAGTTCCACAAGAGACGAAAACAAGCCAAAAAAAGATTGAAGCAGGTCAGAGGAAAGGAAAAGAGAAATTGCTGCCATGATAGAAAGCAATTTTGAAGCTATTGAAGGCACTATATATACGTTGAATCTGTAGTCAGAGAAACTGAAGAAAGAGTTTCTGTAAAATCGCTAACAAATTGATAACAGAAAAACAAGTCGGTAATTTAGTTTCTGCCAAGGAAGTTGGCAGCTTGCGGAAATCCATAGCGAAAGCTGGGTACAAATCTGGCGCCTTTAAATTGATACATATATCATCCCGACACCACTGAAAGCTATCCAGGTATGATGGAAAGATATCCTGGCAAAAGTGCAAGACTCAGTTCTGTCTAATGGTAGACTCAAATTGATGGGATTTCATAATCCTACTATCTCGCCGCTTCTGCTACGGATGCAACGGATACCCTTCAAACTCTGCCCGAATGCACCGGATCAGTGGTATGATGCTGCGGGTGAAGGTTACTTCAGACGCAAATGATCTCCTTCAAGCTCTGAACGAAAACCAGAGGTTAGTCTTCGAAGCTCTGTCAGGCGCATTCGAGTTGCGTTTCGTTGAGAAGTGTTTAAAAGACTATAGAGGGCTTCAATTAAAATCTTGCTAACCGAAGCCAACGAAAACACTCAAAGAACTTGCTGCATATGCTGAAAGGCTCTCTCAGCTCGAACTTTCGGTCTGCCCAACAGAAACAAGAGAAAGTTTATCCCTCCGGTACTTAATTGATGACATTCAGAACCCTGAGATAGAAAAAGGCCATGCCAATAGCCGATTTCAAGGATATAAAAACCTCTTTACGCCATGGAATTTAAGGCATCCTAGCAAGCAACCCGTTACAGACCTTCACCCAATAAAAGTTGTTCATGCCCGAAAGAATGTAAAACTAATGACTGCTCGTCTGAATGATATAATAAGGCAGTTCAAGGCCTTAACATGGTATACGAATGGTAATAAACAGATTCTTGTAAACTAAACTAACCTGTTGGTGCTTACCAAATCGTCAAATTCATAAATCTGTCATGTTACATAAAGTCCTTATAGAACACTTTAATGAGAAGATAGTGTCCCCTCGTGATCACAATTAACCCCGCTCATTGGATGAGTACCATGACACTCACATATCTATCAAGGTGCATAGTGGTCCTTAGAAGTGCTTATAAGTACTTATATTTGAAAATAAAATACGAAAGCCCTTTATAGATGTTTACATTTCCTCTAAAGCACTTATTTTTTGTTTTTAGTGCTTATTTTAATTATTTTTTGTAACAAATGCTCATTTTTTCCCCAATACCAAAGCCGAAACTAAATAAACAACTTTTATTCCTTATCTTGGAACGTCAGATAGTGAATCATGCTCCCAGAAATCATACTTGCTGAAGTTACAAAAGACTTCAATCTTTTAAATAAATCTAATGAATTCTAATTCTTGGTTCACAGATGAAAAGATAAGTGGGATGAGTATGTATAGATCAATTAAATATGTTTAGGAGAGGTATCACAAGTACTGGAACTGCGGTGGTGAAGATTGCGTACGAACGAACAGCAGAAAATCCCAAGACATGGTAGCTAAGACCGCTCCCAGCGAGAAGGAGAGAACTATTAGTGACAATCTCGCGAGGCGGAGGTTGCCAGATAATAAAATTTCTTGTTATAAAGCGCTTCAGATTTCTGCGATGATTGGCGACAGTGATGGAGTTTCCATCATGTGATATATAAATGGAGTTGCTAGCAACGTGACCATCGACATAGGAGCCAATGGGATCACCATCCGAAATGATCTGGCTCAAAGATTGGAAGGCAAACTGATTTGCGCCCTTCGTTATCCTCCAACCGTGTCGGTGATAAAATGCATACCGATAGATAGTTAATACTAATATCACGTTCTGAAGTACCGCATGCCATCACATGGCTACTTTGGCACATATTACAGACCTTGCGTACTCGGACTGGACGTTTTAGAATGCATAATTTGTCCTTCCACTTTAAAAATGACAAACTGCATTCTGCCTATGAGGATATAAACATCTTCTCAGTTCAAGATAAAGGAGTTAAATTCGTCCATCAAATAATAGCTCAAGAGGATATCACAGTACCACCAGTAACAGAATTTTTACTATCTGGATCCACAGCTGAAAACAGAAATTTCCAGTGCGGCATAATCGAAAATTCTAAGAATTGGAACAACCACAAAGGAGCAGTAGTAGCATTATCGACCTATCGAGGACAGTCATCACGATGAGAGTTGTCAATGCAAAAGAGAAGGCACGAAGAAAGGTGAAATGGTTGCAGAATGAAGACCAGTGACCTGTGTTAAGTAATCTTCTAGTCTCTGTGTGTTCGGAGAATTCTAACATCAGAGTTCCTGCATAATACACAACTAAACGATGAAGAGAGGAGTGTTATCGAAATTACCATTTAAGAATTTCAAGGTCATTTAAGAATTTCAAGAAGTTTTCTCCCGCTCATCTTTTGACGTAGGTCTAACCTTTTCGGCACAGCACAGAATGAAAATGGAGGACCTTCCACCAATCAAACAACATCCAAGACGTCTACCGGCTCTAAACAGAAAAAAGTAGGAAACTTCGAAAGAAGATGCAAGAAAGTGACCTTATTGAGCATTCAGTAAGTCTTTAGGCCTCTCCCATCATCCTGGTCCGAAAGGCAGATCGTTCAACTAGATCTTGTGTTGACTATACCCGGTTGAATAACGTCAAAAAGAAAGAGAGCTACACTTTCTGCAGAATTAACGACATTTTGATCACAGTTTCTACAGGAAAGTTGTTTTCATTGTTTGGTTTAAAGACTGAATATTATCATGTAGAGACACATATGTAGATATCATAAGAAAGATGCAATTTGGATTCTGTAAGGCGCCGGCAACATGCGAAAGCCTCAAGAAAACAGTGCTAATGCTTGCCTACGAAGCCTGTCCCATTGTACCTGGATGACATCATCATCGTGGGGAATTTTGAACAGAAGTTAGAAAACAGTAGGAAGCTGCTTCATAAATTGAGAGAAGCCAATCTAAAGTTAAGTACTGCAAATTATAAATTGTTCAGATAAGAAGAAACTTACCTCGGACACGTCATCTCAGTCGAATATGTGTTATAGATCAAGACAAAGTGCTGGCAGTTAAACACTGGAGACGCCCCCAAATTTTCCGTCGCAAGAGAAGTTTTCTGGGGATTTGCACCTACTATGGGAGATTTGTGAAGGACTCTTCTTCTTCCGCAAGAACCCTTCACAGACAGACAGACAGCAAGCAAAGACAAAAGAATATTAAGATGCATTTAATAAAGTGAAGGGAAATTTAATATCTGCAACAATCTTGGCATATCCTCAACTCGAGAAACTACGTATTCTTTATATGAATGCGAATAATGAGAGTATTGGTGCTATTTTATTTCAAGACACAAACGATTAAGAACGTGTTGCAATATACCGGCCCAAGTGTTCCTCTAAACATGAAAGTAATCACTGAGTCACCAGGAACGTTTTGCTGGCCTTAGTTAAAGCAATAGAATGTTTTCACCATTAACTCTACGGAAAAATGTTTCTTGCTCGGTACAGATCATGCATCGTTGACGTGACTCCTAAATTTCAAAAAAGCAAAATAGCAAAATAGATAAGACTCCAGGAATATGACTTCACTACCCGTGGTCGAAAAGGATCATCACTCGAAAACGCCGATCCGTCGACTCTGCTCAGAAAGCCGCAAACACTGCTTCAGGTTCGAAGTGAATTATAAGCTGGTTAATCGGGTAGTACGCCAAGTTACAAATTGAACATCGTCTGATCCAGACCCATGGAGAGACGAAGAAGTCAGGCAAAATCAGCTGGAAGAAGACGAAATCAAACCATTAATTCCCTTAATGGAGTCTTCAAGTAGAAACTCTAGCTGGCAGGACATTTCGATATACAGTCAAGCAACAAAACAATATTTGGCTCTCTGAGGCTCGCTCTTATTCGAAATGGCATCTTATAAGGAAGCTCGAATTGGATTATCCAAAGGCATTTCGGTGGCAGCTCATACTTCTAAGACCCTGGATTCCGGAAAAGAATTATGTAACAGTGCAGCATGAGGCCAGTTCAGAATAATGAAGACTTTGCACAGAGTTCGTGATAGCATCTACTGGAGTAAGGCAAGGGTTGATGTGCAAAAGTGGTGCCAATATTGCGATATCTCTGCAGGTCGGAAAGGACCAAAGAAACGCAGCCGAAGGAAGCTGCAACTTCGCAACGTAGGAGGCCTTTTAAACGCATCGCATTTAACATCCTCGGACCTCTGCCACGAACTGCTGAGGGCAACAAATCCCTTCTCGTTATCATTGATTACTTTACACTGGCCTGAAGCGTATCTTATTTCTGATAAAAGGGCTGTTACTGTAGCAGAGGTAAGGATACAGTATGGGACTTCTAGGTGGGGAGTAGTTCTTCAGTTACATTTCGATCAAGGTAGGAATATTATCTCAACGGTAATTAAAAATTTCTTCAAGCTACTACGCATAGACAAAACCTAACCGGCACCTTTACGCGCACAATCAGACTTCATGCTAGAGAGGTTCAATCGAACCATCCTTAATAACGTCTCTCTGATATTTTCTAGAAACCAACAGCAGTGGAAGCAGAAGTTATCTGTGTTCTTACTGGCTTATCAGAGTGCTGTATACTACCAGCTATTCCACATCCCAGATGTTTCTGTTTGTGACCTTAGTCTGCCTAGTGATGTGTTGTTTGTCGTCCTCAGGATGCGCCTTCATTGTTTGAGGAGTACATTCAGGATGTTCAACCGTGCCTGAAGGAATGTACAGATTTGTACGAGAAGAAGTCAACTTGGGGCCGGATAAGATGAAGAACGGATACGAGACGAGAGCTACGAAGCATTGATTCAAAGAAGGTGAAAAAGTGCGCTTATGGAATCCGATTCGAAGGAAATTACTTTCTCCCAGACTGCAGTAACCCTGAGACGGTCTTTACACAGTCCTAAACAGACTGAATGACGTCATAATTAGAACCCGTTAAGCTATCAGATTCTAACCCTAAATCCCTTCATTACACAAGTTAGCTCTTTAATGTATGGCCATAGTGCGTAGTCTTCATCATGTCTATGATGTTAATAGTTTATAGACGATGATCCTATTTGCACATCAATTTGTAAATTCATTCATTTATTTATTGATTTAGTACTTGAATTGTTGCGTGTAATTTACTCAAACTATTGTTTTATACTTCACT